>JAVCKU010000065.1:18353447-18366393 GCA_032273985.1 Hypsolebias coamazonicus
AAACAACTTTTTACACGAAGGCACGGGTTTCAACCGTGAATTTTGGAGCTTCGACAAGACGGACGGTTTTTCCCCGAGGTCGACCTGTTAGCTTAGCTCGTAGCTTAGCTGCTTTTAACGATCCAAAAACGTGATTTTTGCAACATCAGAATCTAAGATGGCTGCCCCATACATGCATACACATGTAAACCAGCCACCATTTGAGAAAACGATGCCTTCTAGAGCTTGTATAACTTTAAAATATAGTTTCCTCAAATTATAGTGGTGATCAAAGATTAATCTATGGTGGCCAAGGCCACCATTGTCCACCCCCTGGCTCCACCACTGCGCCAGGTGGTGGCTAATATTCCCTCTGTTGTATTTCCCTCTAAAAATATTTAGGTTACCTTGCTGACTCTGTTCAGTTCCAGCCCAGAAAAACACTCAACTTGAAAACTACAAACATTCAGTATTCAAATCGCAATGGGGGACATCGTCGCTCCACTTACGTGTTGGGCGGGGCTCTGTTACTGCCACACCCAGTTTTAGCACAATATCAGTAAAACTGACTGGATTCTAGCTATGTCTGTGTTTCTCTTGTTTGGCTGCAGCAGGCGGCCATCTTGATTCGAGTTGACTCCAGAAGACGTACGTCCAGCGTTTCTGGAAAGTTTCCTTAAATTCTGTTCAGTGGCTTAAAGACCGAGTCGATTCCAACAGTCTTAAAGTAAAGGTCTCGTTCAATCTGTTATCAAAAATAAAAATGAGTTTGGGATCAGGCTCAGCTACTACCACACTCAACTTTAGAGTAATTCCTGTATAATTCGCTGAGTTACGAGCGTATTTTGTGTTTGCTAAGGTTGATGAGCTGTGGTGGCCATTTTGAAATTGTTTCACTTGTAGTTGTACATCCAATGATTACTTTCTAAAAGTTTCATTAAAACCCAATGGTTTTTTGCTAACAAACCGCTCATTCCATCATTTTAGGACACCGTGTCATGCAACGTGTCGTGCTTTCAGTATGTATTGTGAATGACACTCGGCCACTACAACAGCAATGTTTGGCTCAATATTTGTAAAATTAATTGAGTTATTACCGTTTGTGTGTTAGCTAAGGTTGATTAGCTGCAGCGGCCATTTTGCATCACGTTAATTGCAAAAGTTAATCAGTTGCAGGTGTGCAACCAGTGGTTAACCTTCCTGCTGCCCTTGGGCCAAACCAAAGAGGCCCCGGGCAGCTGGAAGGATAGGTTAGGAAAGTTTCATATCAATCTTTTTACCGATAAGTGAAATATTTTGCTAACAGACAGACGCACCGGCACAAGTATCATAGCGCCTCCTCAGTCTTAGCCCAGTGTTTCCCCTACCATTATACAAGCGGGGCGCCCCACCCTGTCAAATGAACCGAGCGCCCTGCCTACCGAACCCCGCATCTCTCCATCCCTTGTCGACAACTGTCTATTTATGTAGCATGGGGTGCAATTCAAATGCGCTAGCAAAAATGCTACTGACGTTTCACTGCACTACTCCCCACCCCTGTCGACAGTTACTGGTAGCAACGTAGCACTAAACACAGATGTGACCACCCCCACACCTGTGCCCAATAAAAACCAGCAGAAACATAGCACTAAGCTAGCAGGCGGGCAACACAGATGTGGCTCTGTCCAGCCCCCCCCCTCCGTCATCAATAAAACCCGGCAGCAATGTAGCACTAAGCTAGCAATTGGGCGACACAGACACAACTCTGTCCAGGTCCCCCGTCCCCTGTTGTTGATAAAAACCAGAAACATAGCGCTTTGCTAGCAGGCTGGCAACACAGATGTGACTATCCAGGCCCCCTCCTCCCCTGTCCAATAAAAACCAGCAGCAATGTAGCACTAAGCTAGCAAGTGGGCAACACAGACATGGCTCCATCCAGGTCCCCCGTCGATAAAAATCAGCAGCAACGTAGCGCTATGCTAGCGAGCGGGCAGCACAGATGTGACTCCACCACCACCCTCCCACCCGCCCTGTCGACAAAAAGAAATACAACAGCGCCCCGCCATGGGAGCTGATCCAGGGGAGACACAGCCAATAATCTGAAGCCTAAGTCTAAAAACTGTTTTATTTCCTGTTTCTCTCTCCAGCTGTTTCCGTCATGCGCCACAGCGCTTCAGCTTTCGGATTTGCCGTAAGTCCAGCCGTGAATCCTCCAACAGTTCGCACTGGAGTGATGGAGCGAGTCTAAAAAAAAATAAAGCGCACGTCTCTGTTCCCTCTGCAGTTTGACGCCACGCTGGACGTGCTGTCCTCTGTCATCGTGTTGTGGCGCTACAGCAACGCCGCCGCCGTGCATTCGGCGCACAGAGAGTACATGTGAGTGGCGCCGGCTTCCGTTCACTGAACTGACCAATCGGCACCTGGCTTTGCCTGGAAGATACTAATCTGTCTAATCTGAGAGGGGGGGTGTTTGAAGTGCGACCCTGTTGTGTAATGTGTGTGTGTGTGTGTGTGTGTGTGTGTGTGCCTTCTTTGTTGGGTCAGGCAGCGAGTCTCCTCGGCGCTGCCAGTGTCGGCCCGTTGGGACCGATCTGAGACCAGAACCTCTTATCTCCACCTGACTGAGGACAAAGTCTTATTCACTCCGTGCCGAATGGACAGAGCGCTGCCTGACGCCAGACAAAACAAGAGCGTGTGTCGCTGTTTAGATGAAAAGCTCAGCAGAAAGACACTTGGGTCTTCTTCTTCTGTCATGTGTCTCCACAGCGAGTCATCCTCCTAAATCTCACTGTCTTTTGTGTCCTCTGTCCTCACTCCATCTACCTCCATGTCCTCTCTAACTGCATCCATATGTCTTCTCTGTCTTTTTCCTGCAGCTGCATTTCCAACATCCTTCTACCAGTATACCCACTGTCCCTCCTCTGGACATGTCCAAACCACTGTCCCTCCTCTGGACATGTCCAAACCATCGCAGTCTCCTCTCTAACTTTATCTCCCAGTAATGTAACAAGTTTAATAATAAACCAAAATAACCAGCAAGAAGCTTGAGAGAGGGAATTATTCTATTTTAGCCACATTTTAATTAAAACCAAAACTGACGACTTCAGTAACTTTAAAGACTTTTACCAGTTAGAGCTTTCATGCACAAATATATGACATAAATAAAAAAAGTTTTTTCAAAACTACTTAAACTACAATAGTCCCTCGCTTATCGCTGGGGTCATGTTCTGGGCGTTCTGCCTTCTTGTCCAGGAGGCCTTGTGGGCCGGTGGGCAGCACTCAGATTGACTGTGAGTCTGGAGCTCCGGTTCTGGTCTGGTTCCCGGTCGGTTCCCGGTCGGTTCCCGGTCGGTTCCTGGTCGGTTCCTGGTTGGTTCCTGGTTGGTTCCTGGTTGGTTCCTGGTTGGTTCCGTGTGACTCTCTGCATCCGCTGGACACAGAAGTCACTGAATGAGGACCAAATGTTTTTGTATCGGATCAAAACTTTCCTTCCATTTCAACAGAAGGCAACGACTGGAAGCACTGTTGCTTCTGGAAAATGTAGTACTTTTGAGTGTAGGCTGATTGAGAGAAAACTACAAAATGGCGACGCATGTCCAAAGTTTTTTTTTTTTTGTTTGTTTGTTTTTTTGGTTAAGTTTTTACTGTATCCCGTACCGTCCCAATCACCTCAGTAATATTAAAGTTGACAATCGTGTGTCGAGTACAATTTGTTTTTCTCATGTACAGTCTTACTTTGAAAAACCGCGGAAGAGCGAGTCCGTAAAAGTCTAATTGCGCAGTAGCGAGGCACTACTGTATGTCGCATCCGCAGAGCAAGTTGAACATATTACAAGCAATGTACTGTATTAATAAACCATAAAACCAACATGATAATCAGAACACTGAACCATTTTATCGTTGCCAAATCCCAAGGCCAGCGACCCACTGGAAACAGTTCTGTGGCCCATTTTCAGGTTGCGACTCACCAGTTGAGACTCGCTGGCTTAGACAAGCCAACTGTGGAAGTTTGAAGCAAAAAGAAAGTGACTTTTCTTAGTTTTTATGAAGATTTAAAGCTTTTCATCCATAAATTTACCCCACCTGGCCTTTTGCATTTTGCTCATCACCCTAACATCTAACCGTCTCTGTCGTTTGGGATCCTCCTGAAAGATGCTGGAATCCCAAACCGTCTCTTACAGTAACTGCTTCACCATTTGTTGCGCTCGGCTCTGAGCCCGTGTCGCGCCCGGCTGCTTCACATGCACAGCTCTTAATTTACTGGTCATCGGGGTCTCTTCCTCCACTCGTGGCTCCTCCTCATCTCCCTTGGACTCGTCCAGCTATTTATTCCCATCACCAGGAGACGGCCTGCGCACAAAGGCAGCTCTGTGTCCCGAGGCGCTTTGAGAATAGAAATCCAGTCTGTTGAAAATGGAAACGCTGTTATTGACTGGGAGCAGCGAGGGATGCCAACGGCACGCACAAATTATCTGCCGGAAAGACGAAGGGGGGGTGATCTTAATGAAATATGGAAATGAATTATGTTATCTGGACGTTAACGAGGGGGTTTTGAATACTCTGTGTTGTTCTCCGCCGCACGGCTACTGGAAGAGTTTGACAAGATATTTGGTTTATACTGGGCTGCATGATGCCAGCCAGTCGTTGCAATAAAAATCACAGTCAGTCAGTCTGTCTGTCTGTCTGTCTGTCTGTCTGCCTGTCTGCCTGTCTGTCTGTCTGTCTGTGACTCCCATTTCCCTGTTGCCATTCTCAAATCACTTTTCATTTCTGCAGGGTTTAGTGGGGGTTGTGTGCCCAAATGTTGTTCCGCACTAAAATAATTTGTTGTGAAGAGTGAGATGGTTTTTAATGGCATATCTGAGGTTGAACTAACGTGTCAGTGCAGGAGTGGGAAAGTGCCAGGTCGTAATGGGCGGTTTCGAAGGAATCCAGTCATGTCGTTTCACATTTATTCGCCCATTAAAGTGACTGAAAAAGTCTGCAGGAATATAGAAAAGCTGGATGAGAGATGTAACAAAGCTCCTCAGTCAGGATGTTATTGATACATTTAGGTTCAGCTTTTTGAATTATTATAATTATCACCCGCTGACGAAAGGCTAAATGTTTGTGTCTGTTAGCAAAATATCTCATAATCCACTGGATGGATTTTTTTAGGAAACATGCAAAAAGTAATCTCTAGAGTACCTCTCCAAATGATTAACTTTTGGAGTCAACCCAATTCAAGATGGCTGCCACAGCTTACTAAACACAAAACGCACATAAACAGCTGTAGCTCTGTCAGTTATAAATATATTGATCTAAAAACTGGTGGGGTAGTCCCTGAGACTTATCTCCAACACTTCATCTAAGCACCAACAGATCAGCAAATCCTTACTTTAAAATTCTGCAATTAACACTTAGACGTCAACGCTGTCTGTCTGTTAACAAATTTTCTCATGAACCTCTGGATGGATTGTATTGAAACTTTTAGTAAATAGTCACAGGATGCACAAGCGCTACTGGTTAACCTTTGGAGCAAATACAATTCAAGATGGCCACAGCAGCCAACTGAGATAAAAAAAACACATACACGGCTGTAATTCACTCAGTTTTACTCATAATGTGCTCAGATTTGACATGGTAGTAGCTGTACTTCCATGTGTGCATAATGTTATAACCAAAACGACTATAACTCAGCTGAGGATGATCTCCGTCTAAATCTGGCATGAAAGGCGGGTGACTGGCATTCTTTCAAGGAGGCCTTTAATTTAGTGCAGTTAAATGATGGTTCCTTTAGAGAGGTTCTGTTTTCCCTTTTGTCGGCGCCCCTCGACGCCCAGCCTGGGTCGTAGGTGAAAGCGTCAGCTCTTTGTTCCCGGCCCCGGCTGCAGGCAGGTTGGGCAGGATTCTGAAGTAGCTCGCTGTTTCTGCCAGAGCCAGCTGGAGCGCCGCCAAGTGCAGCAGGCGCTTTACTCCCCCTCTGCTTCATGTTTACTTTAGCACCTTTACAGGGCAACTCGTGCAAGACCAGACGGACTGACACAGTTCTGTGTGTGTGTGTGTGTGTGTGTGTGTGTGCACAGGCCTCTCATTCCACCCCACCTTAACTAAACTGTAGTCCACACCTGGGCCCACTGGGCGGGTTTGGTTATGTTCCCACTACAAGGCAGATAGAGCTCCAGGATCAAGTTGGGCTCAGACGGAGAGAGTTACGCTCTGTCTGGGGTTTATGTGCACGACTTTCAGTAAATGTGTTATCTAAGTGTGTGTATGTGTGTGTGTGTGGCAGTAGAGCAGAGTTACATGCTTGAATTATTGATGAGAGCAGAATCCGCTAGATAAAGAAGTTTAAAAAAAAAAAACAAAAGCAAACTATGAAGATTTAAAATGATAATAATAATCTGGCAGTGGTCATGATGGATTAATGGCGTGTGAGATTTAGTCTACAGTATTTCATCTCCAGATTTTAAAACCTGGCCTCAGGTGACACCGGTAAATGCCTGAGTGGTTGTTCGTTAAGTAGCGTCCGTTTCCCTGGAGCTCTTTGCTCAGGAGGCTGTTTGCCGAGCGAAGCGCAGCCGAAGTGACTCATCTGCACATTGTACAGGATATTTGACAAACCGTCACCCAAGAGCAGGACAAACGACACAGCTGGAAGATGACAGTGATGTTTCATCTTACAGGCAGCGAGCAGCTCAGGTATAAAAATGCATCAAAGGAGATAGATGGTGATATTATGATGGACAGGGAGGATTGCATTAGCTTCAAGTTATTTACAAAGCTTAGGTTCAACCACCAGTGGGGCGTCGGGGTAACCTTTGCGTTGTTTTGTGCAGGGCATCGACAAAAGCTGGAGGATCCGCCCAAAACGGGTCTGTTCTCAGATCGTCTCAGTGAGCTGGAGAGGATGAGGGTGAGGGTGGCGGTTCCAACACAAAGCCCCCGACCAGCCCTCAACACGGCGCCCAACTCCTTCAACCCACAGGGGCAGACGCAGATAACAGGTGAGCCCCGCCCCCGCCCCAAAAAGCTTTATTTCCTGTCCGCACACAGACCTCCATGCAGCGTGCACACAGTTTATGGAAACTAGATGCTAATTTGTGCTTGTTCAGCGGAGTGCTGAGCTCACCCAGAAGGAACAAACTGGAGGAAAGTGCTTGTTTCCCAGGACTGCAAACAGTTTTTAAGTTACGATTAAAATGAAACGTTGGTAAGTTGAAATGCGGTAGTATTTAAAAAAAAAAAAAAGTAGAGAAGATTAAAAATTATAACTACCAACAAAGTTCAGTCAGGTCATCTGGACGGTTTCTTTTATTGCTGAGATGTTTCGTCCTTCATCCAAAGGACTTCTTCAATCTGAGGAGCCAACAAACAAACCGATTCCCACAAACGGCACACTCCATAGTGGAAAAAACACAGTTTGATGGTGATAAGGTGGCCTCTGGGGCCCGCCGTCTCCTCCGTCAACTCCTCTGAGACAGTCATGCCAAAGTTGTTCATGCTCAGTAATGGCCGTCCAGATGACCTGACTGAACATTGCTGGATTTTATACCTGGATTATTGAGCATGAACTTTGGTGGACTGACTTTATACTTCAGAACGTTGTTTTTTTTTTTATTGCGCATAGACTGCAGCTTACATCTGAAGCTGCCCCCAACCAGTAAATAGCTTCTGAACAGGGTGCAGGGTGGGCTTTACTGGGGGGTAATAATGCTAAAAATGTCCAACAATAAGCTAAGCTACTTTTTTATAACTAGATGATCTGAGGGCATTATCAGGTACAGCTCAGATAGCTGAGACTCTTATTGTGAAGGATTGAAGGAGGTTGTGTGAGTTTTGCTGTTCCGCTGATGCTGCTGCAACAGCAGTGAACCACACCTGGTTCAAAAGATGCCTCAGGTTGTTTTGTAGTTTACCCATAATCCTCAGCTGCAATATTCTAAAACTGAATCAGTAGAGACGCGTTCCTCAGGGTAGCAGGTTCGATTCCTCTGGTTTGACTCTATATTTGAAGTTCTGTTACCATTTATTCTCTACATTTTGACTTTAATTTTAAAACTAGCTAAAAATAAAAATTAAAATAGAAAATAAAAAACAATCTTCCTCTTTGTTTTTATTAATTTAGTTTAGTGACTAATACGCCATTGTTTCATTCCACTTATCGGCCAACAGGAGGTGACTGTAGACAGAAAAGATGATTTCAAATAAAAAAAAACTTCTGATATCGGCGACTTCAGTAAATAAGATCGTAACACTCCCAATAAATGTCTGCACGTCTTAAACTACGGAACATAATATGTTATTTTAAATTAATAATTGTTGCAAAAATATTAGGTTGTCAAATGCACACCTCTGAACCGGAATTTAAAAATAAAAATAAATTTAAAAAAATCCTAATTTTAATTTATTTTTTTTTTCCTAAAAAAAAAAAAAAAAATCCCACAACAGTTCACAGTACACTGGTTTGAACAATGCTTCTTTTTTTTTTTTTTTAAACTTACACACTTTATTTCAAATAATTAAATAACACTGAAAACATCAATAGTGTTTAAAAGCTTTTGAAGCACTTTTTTTTTTTTTAACATCCAAACAATGAAAACACTTGAAGTCGCCTGAGAACCTGCATCCCTCTGACGAGCTCTGAGTATTTCCTGAGCGTCGCTCAGCGAATCACCGAGCCGCAGGTTTGTGAAAACTCAGCCGCCGCCTGCCCAGCTGAACCACAGGGCCGAGCAGCTTGGTTACCGTCCGTCCTGAGCTTGTCCATCTCCGTCGCTCAATCAGTCTCCAGCTTCAGACGGTCACACCATCTCATCTGTCACGGTCGGGCACGGCTGCCACCCGATCGCTCCGAGCTAAAGGCTCGTCACACGATGGGCCCCTTTAACTCTTAGTTATTTTGAACAGCGTAGCGAGTATCGCACCGACAGTAATCTGTGCACGGATGGTTTGATTTAGAAATATTCACAGTTAAAAAACTTAATTTGACACTTTTCACTTCCTCTGATCCTTATTTGTTACTTTTAGCCGTTTTAATCTTTTTTCCTGCTCCACTCCAGTTCACACATTTACACCAACTGTTTCAGCTCTTATTTGCGCCTGCACTACCTTTGAGGCTTCAGAAGCGCTCTCCTTCGTCAGCCTTTGTGTTGTGTTTATGCCGCAGACACAATAGGTCTAGCGTGGCGTGCTGTTTTGATGGTATGTTTACAGTCTGGGCGAGCGCCAGCAGGGCTCTCTGCCTCCACGTTTTATGAGACAAACGGGAAGATCTTCTCCTCGAAGGTAAACAAAGATCGTTAAAGAGGAAGTTGCGTAACGCGCACAACTGATGCCTTTATTATTATTTTTTTTCCTTTTTTTTTTTTTAATCCCTGAACGCATCACCGGAGCGACTGCAACACAAAGAATGTCTCCAGCTGTTGTCAATGTAACTGTGAAGCTCAAGTGATTGGACTATCTGAACCCGCCTTTCTCTTCTCCTGTCCTTTCCTTCCTTCCTTTCCTTCACCTCATCTCTCCCCATCAGACCCTCGCCAGTCCCAGTCCTCTCCTTCCTGGTCGTACGAACAGACGTACCCGTCCTACCTGAGTCCTATGGCGTCCCCCTCGGTGCACTCTACCACCCCCCTGTCCTCCAGCCGAGGCACGGGCCTGCCTGCCATCAGCGACGTGCCCCGACGATTGCCAGGTACTCCTTCCACCTCATAGCCAGCAACAAACAACTCACGACTGGCTCCAAACACACCGAGAATCTCACACTCAGACTAAATTAACCGATGAGCTGCTGGTTCTCAAATGGCTGCGAAGACTGAGGCGTGCTGTCCGAATCCGAGCAGCTCTTCAACGAGCGGTCAGGACGACGCTTTGAGAAGTAGACAAGAAAAGCAGACAATTGTTTCCTTTTTTCCCTTGCTCCTTTCATCTGAGAAGAGATTGTGTAATAACAGACCCAGGGATAATAATAGGGTCGCGGCTGACAAATAAAGCCTATTTACAGCAATACGTCACTCTCTCAAAGCATTCTGGGTAGCTCTTGGCAGCATCTGTGTTCCAGTTTCTCTTCCTTCCTCCCGATGCAAAACCTGCTTGAGGGTGCATTCACACCAGCCCTGTGTAATCGATCTCTCGTTTGCCTAGAAAGTCCGGTTTATTGGGGGAGGTGAGAATGTGCAGTCAAACTCTGATGTGGACCAAAAAAGTGAACTCTGGTCCACCTAAAAACCTAGGTCTCGGTTCAGTTGAAGTGAACTCTGGTGCAGTTCGAATGCATTGTGAATGCAAAAGGACTGGAGGCCGCTCCAAAAACAGGAAGTGGATTACAGCACAGGACAAACGAACGTGCATTTCTCTTACCTCGTACGGAGGCGCCAGCCGCCTTGTCTGAAGAACAACATTCTCCATGGTCTTCTGCCTCATCTTCTGCTCATGCTGGGTCCATTGTTGACAAATGACAAAGCAGAAATCCTAAAGCCGCTAAAATTTGACGCCACTCCGTTTTTGTTTTTTATTTCCACAAGTAAGTTGTGCTCAGTGTCTTCTTCAGAGGTTTTCGTGTGGTTTCCTTCAGTAGTTCTCGGTGCAGCGCCACCACAGGCGAGGGGGGGAACAGGTTGGCTCGATTGATCGGCGCAGTGTGAATGTGAACCGCACCAACTGAAATGTAACGAATGTTCTGAATATTGGTCCACAAACGAACCGAGTGTACTGGACTACCTTAAAATGGCAACATGCCGCCAAACAAGCTCCTCCCCCAAACACCTGTTTGACTCAGTGCCGTGAAACTTTTCTTCTTCCTGCTTTTTCTGCTTCACCTTTCTCCGCCTGTGTGTGTGTGTGTTAGCCCCGAGCGATGCAGCGGTGTGACTCTGCATCAAAAAGGGGTTTAAGGTCCAGCCAGCTGCCCTGTCAGCTCTGATTAGTTTGGTCCCCCCCCCCCCCCCAACACCACCAAACACACACACACACACTCCCCACCTTTCGGCTCTCAAGCTTTTGTTCTCAGAGTGACACATGTGCGTGGAAGAGCGCAGAAACAGGCCTTCGCCCACTTCGACACCTGCGCCTAAGTAATGCGCCCAGGGCTCTGGGATCTCTGGAGCTCATGTTGACGGCTCGTCAGGCTGCTCCGTAACCGCATCTCGCTGCAGAACATACCGGAGCACGAGCCGAGGCCGGCGCTCTTCGCGCCGCACCTTGAAGCGATCCAGCTCACGTGCTGAAAAGCTTAAGTCGCTGCAAAGCGGTTGCGAAAAGTTCATCAAGCCGAGTCGGAAATTATGCGTCAGGGTTTGGGAGACCACCCCCCGCCACTCCAAATATTTAGACATAATTAAACTCTGGTTTCCTTTCAGCTAATAACGTTTGATCTGGCTCATCCTCATCATCCTAAAGTCTAAAAAAAGAGAGCGAGTTTGTTGAACACGTCTAAATCACACTTCTGTTCCACAACAGAGACAGTTGCTACGATTTCAGCAGGAATCAAACGGATCTGGTGGAGAGCGGCTTTAATTGGCAGCATATGCTATCTGACGCTAGCGACAAACCCGGCTTGCAGTCCCCTCCCTGCACATAAACACTGCACCCCCACCCCCCCTGTCCTCTCAGAGCAGACATAGTGACACGGAAGACGCCTGGTGATTTATGATAAGAGCGCCATGGCTGGATTTAACCACTGAGAGGAGAAGGATGGAGGAAGGAGGAGGCGGAGAAGAAGGAGGAGAACCTCCTATTCTCCTTCAACTCTTCGCCCAGCGAGAAGCTCGCCGCAGCCAGTTAGTGGTTTTTTTGAGTATTTTTTAAGGGATGAAGCGAAAAGAGGAACGAAGGGCGAGACGGAGCAGCTCCTTCTCCGCTCTCGCACACGCGTACACACTAACGCTCGCGCTCGCGTGCACGCTGGAGCCGATGGGAGGCGAGGAGAGGAGCCACATCAGAGCTCAGCCCTGCCTCATTATGGATCTCATGGAAACTGTTTCTGCGCAAAGTGTTTCCACATGTGCAGCTCCTGATTCATCCCAACTGCTTTATGTTTTATGTGCATGCAGTATTCGCACGCGCACAGAGCACTTGCGCACACATTTGCATGCATAAACAATTATATAGATGCACATAAACATGCGCCGGCACACACAGAGAAGCATAAATATGTAAAGAGAGTGCGTTACGGCGTGTGTGGGGCTTCACTGGGTTTGGATCGAAGGGGAGAGCGCTGCAGAAGCTGCTGAGTTCGACAGTCTTTACTGATGGATGCTGCTTCAGAACACACCACAATTCTAAACTGGTTAATGAACATAACTGGTTTTAAATGACATTCGGTTTAGCACAGTTTGATTTCTCGAGGCTGCGCATCAGTTGTTCTACTTTTAAACCACCTAACTGGAGTTAGTATGAAAACTCATATCTCTCCAGTTTTAGACATCAAAGTTCATGCTCAATCATCCAGGAGCCCTCAGTACAGAGAGTGAAATGTCTTTCCACAAAAAATAAACTGTCCAGATGTTCATTATTGGATTTTGCACCTGGATGATTGAGCATGAACTTTGATGTGTTAAACCACTTTGGCTGGGGCTGCCTGCCTGGGAGGAGTCGATGGGGGACAGGACAGCCTCCAGTAACCATCTTATCACCAGCAAACTGGTTGGTCCACTAAAGGGGTGAACTGCTTCGTGGGGAAAACAGTTTACTTGGGACTCCTCAGACTGATGAAGTCCTCTAGATAGAGGGTGAAACATCTCTCCACAAAAAAGAAACTGTCCAGATGACCTTACTGACCATTATTGGATCTCCAGTTTTAGCTTCTCTCCATTGGCTCCCTGTCAAGTCCAGAATTCAATTCAAAATCCTACTTCTATCCTACAAAGCTCTCAACAACCTAGCTCCATCTTATATTCAAGATCTTGTTGTTCCATGTTTTCCTAACAGAGCACTTCACTCTCAGACTGCAGGTTTACTTGTGGTTCCCAGAGTTTCCAAAAGCAGAATGGGAGGAAGATCTTTCAGTTAT
>JAVCKU010000065.1:18451034-18465177 GCA_032273985.1 Hypsolebias coamazonicus
GCCATTTTATGCAAAGTTCAAATATCATGTCAGTGGACCTTTAATATCCACTTTACAGCTAGGAATAAAAAACATGTTTTGTGTTAGCAGGATTTAATTATAACTTTGAAATGTATCCAACATTAATACATATACTGTATTTGAATAGAATAGAAACAGCCTTTATTGTCCCACGGATGGGACATTCAAGTGTAACAGCAGCAACAGATATAAAGATTAACACAAAAGTTCCTAAATGTTGAAAACAATATATAAAGACGTAATGTAAAAAATATATAGTAATGTTCAGTAAGTAAAACTTACCTCAAGTTGCCTTTTTGGACATGCATATACATTATTTGTACAAATTGTACTTGATAGGAGATTATTACAGCCTTATATAAAATCAATAATGATGATGATGATATTTGAAAAGTATCGGTATCGGCCAGTACACAAATTTAAGTATTGGGATCAAATCGGAAGTAAAAAGATGGGTAAAGTCTGCAAATAAGAATCTAATCCCTTTTCTGTGTCCAGGTGGGATGTTCCTCGCCACAGGAAGCACTGATCACATCATCAGGGTCTACTACTTTGGGTCAGGTCAACCAGAGAAGATCTCTGAACTCGAGTCCCACACAGTGAGTCAACATGAATTATCAGAACTATTACAAAGAGAGAGAGTTTCAGAATGGTTCACAGGATCTTTTACATTGCTCTGTTTGGCTGCTGCTGCCTCTTTTTGCACATGGATGCCCACAAAATTTTATGTTAACCATGTAGTACAAAATTGTTGGGAATGTACAGGATTTTAAAATGGCATTTGCATGAATTGATATAAGATTTTTGTAATAAAAATAGGTTTAAGATGTAAAACAGCAATCCACTTTAGTCATGGCTAAACTCACTAGCTATTAGCTCATCAGTTCATGAAGAATGAAACTGTTTCTCCAAACTGAGATCGCTCAGAGCTATCTACAACAGATAAGATATTGTTGTTCATAGCCTTTCCACAGAACCCCACTTGAAATGAGCAGGGTTATCACTTTAGGTTCAGTTCCTTAAGAAATAATCCTTTTTCATTAAATTTGCATGTGCATACATGAAAAGATAAAAATAAAACTAGTGAACTGATCTTGAGTTAAAATCTTTTGTTTTTAATAAATCCACTGTAATTGTGTGTCATGACTGATTGGGCAGGAAAAAAGAGCCTGTGTTGACGTTTGTCACATTAATTTTTCTTTTTTTCTTCTTCGTAGGACAAAGTTGACAGCATCCAATTTTCACATTGCAGTGACAGGTGAGCTGACACGTTGTTTTTTTGCTTTTTGTGTGTGTCTGGAGCCACATGGCAATACATTTTTGAGTGTGTGGTTGTGTCAGACTGCCAGTTTTAATGGAATCTTCAGGGTGCTGTGACTTGATGCTGTCAGCAGAAACACCACCTTTAGTTAATGCTTGATACGCGCTTTAATACACATTGTCCCTATCTCACACACACACAAGCAAATACATGCTTATGTTTATACACTGTGTGATCTGAGTGTTGAACTTTGAGTGTGTCTGGATGAGGTTTGAAGGAAGACGTGCTCAGCTGTTATTCTCCTGGGGTGCTGTAATCTAAGCACTGAGGAAAACAGCAAATATGCAGGTGGTGGGAGTGGAGAACACAGGAACAGTAATTATTTTATGCCACACAAAGCTGCACACATAACTGGTAAATAACATTTGATTTTAATGAGCGTAGACCTTTAGTTGCACAAGTCTGTGTTTTCATCTCTGCTCGTGCGTTGTAGGTTTGTGAGCGGCAGCAGAGATGGTACAGCTCGGATCTGGCAGCTGCAGCCTCAGGGCTGGAAGAGCATTCTGCTGGACATACAGACCAAATTACCCGGGTATGAGAGTGGACTGTTGCCAAAAAGAGTTCAAACTGAACTTTGTGTTTTCCATTAGCTTAAACAAACACTGGCATAGAGATACAAAATTAAACTTTACCGCAATGTTTAAAAAATGGAAGCGAACCTGTCTCAGATAAAACTTTCAGTCAACAGCTTGTTTAAATACAGTTATCATTCTTAAGCTCTCTGCCTCAGTCCCACAGACTTCTGCATGTTACTTAAAGGGGCTGCACTGCCCAATTTTTCTGAATGTCTCCATTTTGCCAGCTGACCCTGAATGAATGTCTATGTAGAAATACTTAAAAAAAAAAAAAGTACAGCAGACGGAGTAGGCTCTGAGATCAACTGATGTATATACGGTACATGACCTGAGGAAGGTTGCAACTCCTTTAAAAAGGTACTGTATTTGTTGGTGAAGATTCTCAAACAAGTCATAATAAAAAATAAATAAAGGTTAAAAAACAAAAACAACTGGACTTCTATTCTGTAGCTGAAGACGTTTCGCTTCCCATCCGAGAGGTTTTATTAATTCTAAAATGTCTGGCGTGTGTGGAGTTCCAAGCTTCATAAAACTGCATGAGAGGCCTGGTCGTGTATTTAAATACTCATGCAGATTAGACTGGAACTACTCGCCCCGCACAATGGAGGCTCGTTAGGGTCATGAGAGAGATGTTTGGGTCACATTTACGAAGGGGTGAAACTTTCAAAAGGCCTTAGGCCTGATTCCCAGTCAGCTCCACTCAAATTCACACCTTCATGCATGTGACTAAAACATCCAAAGTAAAAAAAATACCAACATGCTTAACAATAAAAAAATCAATGGCAGTCATTTAAATAAAAAATAATAGCAAAAATTAATTGAAAGCATCAAAAGAAAAAAAAAAAGAAAAAACATAAAAACCAAATCAACAAAATACTAAATCCAATCACACTGTTCAAAGTCAGTGAAAACAGATGTGTTTTTAAAAGAGATTTAAAAACAGGAAGTGAAGTGGCCTGTCTAATGTTGAGGGGCAGATTGTTCCAAAGTTTAAGGCCAATGACTGAAAAAGCCCGGTCTCCTCTGAGCTTCAACCTGGTTTTTGGTACATCCAGAAGCGTCCAATCAGATGATGTCAGCACTCGAGAAGGAACATAAGGTAGAAGTAGGTCAGAGAGGTATGAGGGTGCAAGGCCATTTATGCACTTAAAGGCCAACAGGAGAATTTTCAAATCTATTCTGTTATGTATAGGGAGCCAGTGAAGGGAGTATAAAATTGGTGAAATGTGCTCAAACCTACGAGTCCCTGTTAAGAGTTGAGCTGCAGCCTTTTGGACTAGCTGGAGACGTGAAAGGGACACTTGACTGACCCCAACATTAAGCACGTTACAGTTGTCTAGTTGGGTTGTAATGAAGGTATGGACTGTTGTTTCAAGGTCAGATCTGGTCAACACAGCTTAGCTATCTGACCTAACTGGAGGAAGCTTTTCTGCAGAACAGAGTTAATCTGGTTATTAAACTTAAAATCAGAGTCTAAAACCATCCCAAGATTTATGATGGAATGCTTTAATTTATGGCTCAAGAGAGTCAATGTGTATAGGAACAGAGACACCAGTAAAGCTAGGGCTAAACACAACTTCAGTTTTCCGATCGTTAAAACTTAAAAGATTTGAAGCCATTCATGCCTTAATGTCATCAAGACATTTTAACAGAGTGAATGGAGCAAGAACTATTGGGTTTTAAGTGTAGATAAATCTGACAACCATCAGCATAGCAGTGAGAAGAAAGACCGTGTTTCCCCCGGATAGACCCCAAAGGGAGCAGATGCAGTGAAAACTGAAGGGGTCCAAGAATCGAGCCCTGCTTAATCCCGCAGGAAAGAGGCGCTGAAGCAGATAATATATTAAAATATATATTAATATATTAAGCTACGTTTCTATGTAGAAAAAAAGTAATACCACAAACCACCAATGGAAATAAAGACAGCTTTACTGCTTTGGCACAGGTTAATTTTTTGAGGAATCTTTGTTGCTGAACTTATCAGGAAAGTACAAAATGTTAGTCTGTTTCACTGAAAGTGTTGAGAACATCTTAGAAGTGCTGAATTTTACAGTCAATTTCTTGTATACATTTAAACACAAACAGTGGGGGTAATTTTTTTTCATGTTGCAAACTGTTAAGTTTATCTTGTTCTTCATTAATGTTATAAAACAGGAAGACTAATAAATGTGTTTTTTTTACACTGTGGAGCAACCTTCCCACTCAAACATTTAACCCTTGGTCATTTTAAGGTTTTCTCACGATGTAAACCTCCTGTCTTGTATTTAAGTCATTAATTAAATAGAGAATAAAATTCTGCAACTGCTTAAAATAAGACCTTCATCTCCCCATCAGGAAGTACAACCCCCCTCCACTGGAAGACAAGGTGACTAAGCTGAAGGTTACCATGGTTGCGTGGGATCGCCATGACAGCTCGGTGATCACAGCAGCCAATAATCTGACGCTGAAAGTGTGGAACTCCATCACCGGGAACTTGGTTCATGTCCTGATGGTATGTAGCAACACAGAAAGTCTAAAACACTGGCTGAATTACCCTGATTAGCATTTGCAAAAGTACTTTATGTTTCGAGTACCACATTGAAAAAGTTTAATGGGATATGGGTTAGTAATGGGTTTTTCAGAAAGGTCATGTTGAAAAATGTGTCTAATCACATTCTGATGTCAGGTCAGAATGATAAAACTCTCCAGATCTGACATGTGAGCGATGAGCACCAACGCTGTATAAAAGCTTCCATTCATTTTCTTAAGGCTGATATATTTTGTCACTGTGGTTAAATTGGTCTCAGATTCTATAAACATTCCTCCTTGACATTTTTATATAAAATGAATAGAAACTGCCAAGCAGGGTTTGTTCTGCCTTAGCTGCTGAACACAGTGGGTCTGAACAGTATTTTTTAATAAATCGGACCTGTTTCTAATTATGCTGTAGTGTTTGGTATTTCCATTTGCATTAAAAGGCTTGGGATGTTGCTTTCTTGCTGCATGTAATTTAGGGCATTTAAGTTTTTTTTTTTTTTTTTTTGGGTTATATTTTTATTTTACTTTCTTATGGCTGTTACATAAGACAGTTACGCAAAATGGCCGCACAGGCCAGTCCATCTTTCTCCTCCCTCTCTCCGTTCATAAATCACAGATAAAGCCGAACACTTCCCGCTCAGGCGGGTTTTCAGAATTGAAGCGGGCTGTGCAGACCCAAAAGAAGAGTGGAACAGAACTCAGCTGTGTTGTTGTAGAGCCCAATGCATTAACTGTGTGCTGGACGTCTGCCTCACGTCAATTAAAAAACATGATGAACCAACTGATTTTAGCAATTCTCCCTGTGGTTGCCTATTTTTGTAATTAACTGCAAAGTTGCTGTGTGTCTTCTTTGATATATCATTGCATATATCATGCATTAACATATCAGTTTGCTGTGGTTTAATTCTGCATCTGGGTGGTTGCACACTAACGTTATTGATTCATCACGTTATTTAGCTGCAACACTGCAGCTTTTTTTTTTCGCATGTCAGCCAGTCCGGCTCTGTTACTACCTCACTTAGCGGCACACCAAAGGAAGGCTGTCGTCGACCCTCCTCGCCGTCTTGGTCTATTCAGAAGACACACTGAGGGGGGCGGAGCACATCTCAGTTTTGGACTGAGGCGTCATGTGAAAGAGCTCTTAAAAAAATAATTTACGATGCAACAGAGGAGTATTCTTGCACCAGATAAATAGTTTAAGGGATTGAACAAAATGTTCATAACATCAGATTACAGAAATGTCACCTCTGAACGGTTGTTTTCTTCCAAAATTGGCAAATCAGCATATTTGCTTTCCGGCTGAAAAGACTGCACACCATTAATATTTTTTATTCATCGTCCTAATGACAGTTTATGGCATGGTGCTGTCCGTCTGTGGACAATTTGTTGTCCAAGCTCTACACTGATAGCCCTTTAACAAAGAAATATCAAACGGCACAGCCGGACACCTCAGGGGTCCAGGATGATCCCTATTGATTTCAAGGTTGTGGGGTTAAAGGTCAAGGTCACTGGTGATGCCTATGTTAAAACCTAGTCATTGATCCAGCTTGACATCCCAAGAACATAGAAATATCAAACTCAAATGTATTTAGTAAGCACATTTAAAACAGCAGCTGTTGCCAACGTGCTGCATCTGACGGCTGCTGCACTATTGCTTGCACAGATAGTAAAAGCAGCTACGTTTGCATTTGTTTGTGTTATTTGTAAGAGTTCTGTTATTTAAAACCTATTTTTAATTAACAGATGGCACTTTGGTAATGGAGGGACTGGGAGAGAGTGTTGCTGTCAACATGGCAGCAGAGTGGTAATAATTAGAAAATAATAAAGCAAGTCCACAGAAATGGCTGCAGAAGAAGAGTTTATGCAAACTAAACTGGAGCTTAAACTCTTTTTTTTTAATAACAGCTTTTAGTAAAACTGTTTTAAACAGTTTTACTAAATGTATATCTGTATTAACAACTATACATCCATCCATTATCTTTTACCCGCTTCTTCCTTTTTGGGTTGTGGGGTCACTGGTGGTCCAGCCATCACAGGGACATATAGAGACAAACGAGACAAACAGCCATTTAGGGGTGCACCGATTGCAATTTTCATGCCGATCACCGATGTCTAAAAAGTCTGACCTGCCGATTCCGATTTTGGCCAGTACCAATTTTAGTTTTATAAGCAACACTGTCAGGTGTGATGATGTCACAATGCACCTTCAATTTACCAATCTTATTTTATTGGAAAACACACCCTTGAACAATATCCTAGAAACAATATAAACTTGTTGTAATTGGCCATGAGGTAGTGCTCAAAAATCTAAATGAAGTTCAGACAATTGTTGTTTAAAAAAAAACAAAAAAACTGTAAAATCGGTTTCTCATTGGCCAATTTCCCAAAATTAAGCAAATTGGAAGAGTTGTATGAATGGTTGTAGGTGCACCCCTACAACCATTCACTCTCTCACTCATAGGGACAATGTAGAGTTACCAGTCAGCCTAACATGCATATTTTTGGAGGAAACTGGAGTACCCAGAGAAAACCATGCATGCACGGAGAGAACATGCAAACTCCACCCAGAAAGGCCCCCGGCTCAGATTCGGTCCTGCAACCTTCTTGCTGAGAGGCGGCAGCTCCACTAACTGCTCCACTGTGCCGCTTGACAACATTCATTCAACCTTTATTTACACAGGTTAATCACATTGAGCCTCAGGGACTCATTTACAAGAGAGACCTGATTTTAACAAAGCATGATGACAACAGTGGACAACAAAGACAACAATAGATGATCATAAAAGATGCATACAAATTGGGAATAACAAGTGAAAATAAAATGGCATTCAAAAATGACGCATAAAAACAGCTAGGCTGTGTGGCGATGTAAAAAACTAAAAACAGGAACGTCTGCAATGGTTTTCCCCATGAACCTGACATCCAACCCTCTATGTTTATTTGATCCATTATCTGTAGAAGAGCACCCTTGTAGAATGAACCCTGCTGTTTTAACCTCATCTAACACCACTACCAAAACAAAGTCCCAGGTGGTTCAACCTTTTTAGTTTTCTAATACACTGTACTTGAAACAACTGCTGTTCTAGCCGTTTTTTGTGTTTATCAATAAATAGATGTTTTCAAAAGCATGCCAAACGTAAAAGTATGACAAACGTAATACTTATATAAAGCTTTTTTGTTTGTTTGTTTTTAATGTAATCAGCTTAAACTGAAATATCTGACACAAGAGGATGAGAAAATTTAAAGAATTATGAGTTTTTCCTAATTTTTCTCAGGGTGTCACAGTCATGATGTTCCTGTTTGTTGACAGGGTCATGAGGATGAAGTGTTCGTCCTGGAGCCACATCCGTTTGACCCAAGGATTCTTTTCTCTGCCGGGCATGATGGGAATTGTATTGTGTGGGACCTGGACGGAGGAGTCAAGATCCGCTCTTATTTTAACATGGTTAGTCTGCGTCTCCATGTCCATGTCTCTGTGTGTCATTCTACTTTATCGTCACTCTTTATTTATCATCACTCTTTATTTGATGCAAAAACTCAGTTTTTTTAATTTTTTTTAAACAATTGCTCTGCACATTTCTTTTTCGTTCTTTCACTTTTATTTTCCATTTTCTCTTTCACCCACCGCTGCTGTTTTTCCTTTCTGCTTTCACTTTCTTTTTATTATGACCAAACTTTAGTTTCACTTTCCTTCTTGCTTTGTGTGTTGCCTAACGCAGTGTTTCCCAACCTGGGGGGCCCAACCCCCATGGCGGGGTGCTAGAGAGCACAGGGGGGTCGCATAAATATGTCTGCTTAGAGGTTGTAAAAATTTAAATTTATTGCCTGTGTTACAACTTTAGAAAATATGCTTTTATTTATAATTATAATGTTTGAAATTTCACCAAATGCTGATTAACACTGAAGCACCCTCCTTTTGGTTATGTTATGTTAAAAACTAAAATCTTTACTGTCATTTTAAGAGCGCTTTCTTATGACGTCATACTGTGCGCCGTCTGGATCTCAGTTGGCAGCACGGCTGCCTGAGAGGAGGCAGGGTGTTATCGTTGCTCTTGGTTAAGCTTACGTTTATTAAATATATAACATAAATGTAAGCACGTGCAGTTGTAAATGTTTAAATGTGTAAAAACAGACAGAGGAGTCATTTTTCTGACGACACAAGAACATTTTTCCCTAGTTTAGGATAGACATTGTTATAGCCATTGGTGATGGTGAACAAGCAGTTGACATCAGAAAGCCTTTGAAAGAGCAGGTAGTGATGTGCACACAGCCACAGAATCATCTTTTGACTGTTCCCTTTTAATCACTGCAGCTAAAAATCTGCATAATATTGGAGAAACCTTGTGAAACCTGCCTGAGTTTGTGTGGAGCTCATGCAGTGGATAAAATGAAAACTGTCCCGCTCTGTAACACTGTCAGAGTCAGAGTTTCTTTATTGTCATTTTTATTATTTATAGTCATTTCTTTATTGTCATATTGTCAAGGACATAATATAAAATAGCTGAAAATTGCAAAAATCAGCTGCATGACAGGATCAGGAAGATATCTTGACAAAACTACTTTTTTTAAGACCGTTTTTAAAATTACTCTGTTGTTAGTTTTTAAAGAAAAGTTATGTGAGTAATTCTCAAAACAGTGTTCTGGTTTCTGTTGTACAACTACCAGTTTATACCTTTTACAAATAAAAGTTTGTAACTATTTTTTTATTATTTACACTACTATTACTTATAATATTAATTATAATATTTATTTTATTCTTTTAATAATTTGATGAAGAGAGATGAAGAGATTAATCTGATTGAGTTGTTTGGGAGAGAGGAGTAGCGAGGGATTGGATGGTCTCAGACTGGCTAGGAAGTAATGGGGGGTCTTTGAGGAAAATAGGTTGGGAGCTTTGTAGCTAGTTTAAAAATAGTTAACCACAGACAGGATGGATTAAATGAGTTAATTCGTTATAGTAAAGGACATAAGTTGTTTGACACATGCATCGTGCTCTCTTTCAACCCAATTGAGTTCTGCTCCACTTGTTTTAGCTCCACTTAAAGCTCACATCTGAGTGGGACATGGACGCTTCACCTGTGATTTATGAAGTGATTGAGGAAGAACTGGTCCGTGCAGCTATTTCTTTATAAATGAGAACTGGTTCTTAATGGACCTTCCTGGAACAGCAAAATGTAGGATGTTCAGAAAACATCAAAATCAAAACAGTCAACATTTTTATTAAATGCATACAAATTTGGCAAGTCAGCAATGTTGGAATAATATTTGTGTTAAATAGGAGGCATAGAGTATTACTTTTGTTTTTAATAGTGTTTCACATTAGACTGTCACTACTTTAATTGCAAGGAAATAAATCTTGAAATGTAATTTTTTCTTTGAATTGCATTTTGGGGTTCTGCTTATTGCATTTAGGATTCAGTGTAGCACAATAACCTAATAGGGGGCCGCTGTGGTGTAGAGGTAGAGCAGTCAACTTGGGTCCAAAAAGTTGCAGGTTCAACTCCCAGCCATGTCCGTATGTTGTGCTGTCTCTGAGCAAGACACCTAATCTGTAATTGCTCCCCGGGCACTTACATAACTGCCCACTGCTCCACCTGGGGATGGATGGTTTAAATGCGGAGAATTAATTTTGTCATTGTATGGGAACATATAATGATGACAACACATAGCACACACTTAAAAAGATAACAGATCACTGAAATGCCTGGTTTATTTACATAATTACTTTAATTACTGGATGTCGGCCCCTGAGCTGCTGGCTTTCCGTAACTTTGGCCCCCTGAGCTACTTGGTTGAATTTAATTGCAGTTAGTCCTGCTCTATAGCTTGTTTAGCAGCTTCAAGCAAAATCCTTCATTAATAAGCATTCACTGCATTTTTGTAGAAAATGCAAATTCTCTAGTCTTTATTTCTGATTTCTTCTTTCTCCTACTATTTCTAGTTTTGCCACACACATACTTTAAAGTGGTCAGTGGGTTGCTTTTGTATTTGATTTGCTCTTATTTGCTGATTTTTTTTTTTTTTTTGGAAATGAAGCTTCTCAGTTGAAAGGAAAGTAAAAATAAAATGTTTATTACATCCTTAAATAAATTAAAATAATCAGCTTTGTTTAAGTTTTCCACTATTCCAAGTGTTAAAATCTGATTTGTTAATTGTCAAAACTATTTGTTAAAATATGTGTGATCAAGAAACTTTATTTAAATTACTTGTCGGCTCAAGGATCTCTGAGCAACTATTTTAAAAGTCTTTGTTTGATCTGAAATGCTGTTGCAGTTCTTATAAGCATTAGGAGAGATCATATTTTCCCAGTTTTAGCTTCTCTCCATTGGCTCCCTGTCAAGTCCAGAATAAAATTTAAAATCTTCTAACAAAGTTCTCCACAAACAAATTCCACCTTATATTAAAAACCCTATTGTTTCATATTGTTCTGACAGAGCACCTCACATTCAGACTGCAGGTTTACTTGTGGTTCCTAGAGTTAACTAAAAATAGAACGGATGGCAAAGTTTTCAGTTATCAGGCTCCTCTCTTGTGAAAACAATTTACAGTTTCTGTCCTTGGGGCTGACTGCATTTCCACTTTTAATAGTCTTAAAACTATCATTTTTGATAAATCTAGTTAGAGATAGCTTGGGTTTCCTGAGCTATCCCTTAGTTATGCTGCTATATGCTTTAAATTACTGGACCACATTTCGTCACTCTGCAGCTGTCTTTACTTGCTCTACTCTACCAGTTTATATTTGTAACTATCGCTGCCATTAACTTTGTGTTCTTTGTTTTTCTTCACATAGAAAGTACAACTGGACTTGTCATTCTGTATCTGTGACTCGCTCCTCTCTAACCCCAGTCAGTCGAGAATGATAAGCCATTCACCCTGGTTCTCCAGAAGTCTTCCTCCTGTTTAGAGAGAATTGTTCCTGTAGCCTGCAACCCCACACATGCTTGTGTTGGGAGACTAAATCAAAGTTAAGATTAAACAATCTGCTGTTTTCCCTAAATAAATATCTTTTTACTCATTTCCATCATTTAATGTACTGAATTTACTGTTGTGTATCCAAACTGGATGGAAATGACTCCATGTATTTTTATTTTAATATTCATCTATTTTGGACTAAACTGGTTTGCTTGTAAATATCATCCACTACCACGAAAGGGAGGGGGGGGGGGGGCGGTCATTGTGTAATTGCCTCAGTGGGTGCATGTATGCGTGTGTTTCTTTGTTAGCAAAATATTTCATTATTCATTGGACAAATTTTAAGACTCTCAAAATGTTATCAATGCACATAGACCTGCATACTATCAACTTTTATGTTTTTGGAGTCAATCTGATTCAGTAGGGCCACATCAGTTAATTACCCTTAGTAAATACTGTGTAAACATGATTAAAACTCAGTTGTTGTTTTTTACAGCTATTTGGCTGAAACTTGGTGTATCAGTAACTTTGAGTCTTTTCCAGTACGTACTCTGAGGGCAATGTATTGCTTGACATCTTTTCTAAAACTTTGGCATGTAGCCTACTGTGGTTGTCAACTGTCTGTCTGTTTGTCTGTCTGTCTGTCTGTCTGTCTGTCTGTCTGTCTGTCTGTCTGTCTGTCTGTCTGTCTGTCTGTCTGTCTGTCTACATATACAGTACATACGTATGTGTGTCTGTTCCTATTGTTAAAAATGCTTCATTGTTTGCAGTGTACTGTATTGTTCTTTTGCTTGTGAATCAGAACTAGGAATATTTTTAATATCTTAGTACATAAACATAAAAAAATCTATTCTCAGTGTTCCTGAAATAACCTTGCAAACAGATGCTTAACACTTCTGCCACACAGCAATATTGTTTTCTAGGATTTAAGATGTCTTGAAATAACCTTTACTTAAAATAAAATATATAGCAGAGCAGCAGTTTGGGTTCAGGATTGGTTCTGGTTAATACAGTTAACAAGATTGGGTTTTGATTCTCCCTTTTTTTTTTACTTTTCCATCAAGTATCATAATCCCATCTTATTGTGACAAGATAAGAATCAGGTCAGTGAGGAATTGTACACTGTTTATCAGTCCAGGCGGAGCATGTGTTAAATCCCTGAGTTCTAGTCTTTTCTGGTTTGCAGTCAACACTGGTCACATAACATCAGCTGACAGGACTGTTTTGAACCAGCACACATGGCAAGTTATGTAACTTAAGTTTCATAGATGCCAAATGACTGCCGCACTAATAATTTGACTGAATCAAATGTAATGCAGGCACACAGGCTTTCTTTAGGGAATCAATCATTTTCAGTATATGTAATGTGCCATACCACAAGCAGACTGGCTGGAGAGGACCAAACTGTCAATATGAGGATGCAAACGGCATAGATACTGGTTACATAACTAACTGGAACAGAGCAGAGGGAGGGAAAGGTTGATCAAAAGTGACACACGAGTGAAGCGGATGACAAAGAACACAGAAGGTGCTAATGTTACAGAGGAGCCTGTTAAGACATTAAAAGAAAAGGTTGATTAGATTTTTTTATTTCTTAACTCAAAACAGACGAACAACAGCATTTTTTCTGGTTAAGTGTGTCAACAGTGCTGAGCGGATGTGTAGTCCAATACACAGCCCCGGGGCCACTCATGCTGCGTATTTCTGGCTCACTTGTCAATAGGTGGCTCTTGATTGTTCGAAACAGCTGAGCACAAAATGTTGTAAGGATCAATTCTTAAAAAGTTCTCAGAAACAAATGTTTGCCTATACAGTATATAGACTTTGTATTCATGTGTGTCAGTAGGTAATGGTATTTGAAAACATATTCCCAGATAGACAATTTATTTATTTATTTTTTGTTGATGAAATTGAGGAAAATGTAGGCATGGCAACGTATGAAGGACCCCGATGTGTCATTTTTTTGTAAACTCACACACAAAAAAAAAAAAAAAAAAAAAAAAACTGGTAGATTTTAATTTTAAGAACAGCCTTGTTAGAGTGAGCAAAAATTTTTTTTTTGCTCAACAGTCAAAGTTTTAAAGTGTGTGTGAGTCTCACAGTCCATTTCCCAAAAGTAATCAAACAAGACAAGTTTGTGCAGTAGGCTCAACCAAAACAGTTAATGGGTTTTGACCAAACTGGGATTGTTAAAGTCCTCATCCCAAAACAAGTTCAGCCATCCAGACCAGTTAAGCCTGCCTGTGTGGCTACCTGACTTGTCTGTGCAGTTACAGCAGTGTGGATATCTTATAAGTTTGTGTGTTTTCATTATTCTGGTGGAGAAAGAGCATTTTATCCAGCATTGTGGCAGCTGCCAGGACCTGTGCTGCTAAGCCTGCTGGGATACAGAATCGACATGGGGGATGAAGAACCTAAAGCCCCTCCAGCTTGCTGCCACAGACAGACCAGCCTCCCAACGAAGCGACTGGAAAGCTAGCTCCCAAAATATGATGTATAAAAATAGATCTTCCATAGCCAACACACTGAAATAATAAATGTGATGTTTATGAAACTGACAGAATCCAAACCTGCTATTGCTGTCAGACAGACACGCAGAGACACAGTTAAAACAGAAAATGCCAGTGACAGGTCATGAGCACAGTGTTTGAACATTTGTTCATTTGCTTATATTTAGTGCTGGAGAAAGATTGTAAGCATTTAATGTGCTTCCATTCATTACACGCCAAAGAGGTACATGATTAGTGCCTACTTAATGTAGAGTTATTAAAACAGTCCAATTGAAGACAAAAAAAAA
>JAVCKU010000065.1:18504686-18517008 GCA_032273985.1 Hypsolebias coamazonicus
TGCAGAGCTTTTCTTTCTGCAGCTGTGCAGCCTCCATGCCACACGTTGATGCTGGAGCACAGGATGCTCTCACACCTGTAGAAGGTGGTGAGGACTGAGCTTCTCAGACCAGCTCATCTCAGCCGCCTGAGGAAGTAGTCTCTGAATGGCCTCATGTTGAATACCTGATCATTTAGTGTATTGATAGGAAATGGACAGCAGTAGATTTTGGATCACCAGCCATTTCCTCACACCTTGTCGTTCACGAAGTGCTTGTCAGCTGCACCTCCGTGTATTTTAACAGCTTTTTTCTTACTTTATAGCCATCAAAATGAGTAAATTTAGTAAATTCATCATCTTTGATCCAACTCATCATTACACTTTCAGTGCGGTTTGTCTGTCTTCCATCATGACATTTATTCAATGGAAGGACCTAAAAGCTGCCCACAGATGTGCCTGCGTGTTTATCAACTTGTAAACTCGGGTCTGGTTGGTGATATTTATTTAAAAAATAAAAATAAAGGACAGAAAAGTTGCAGTTGACTCTTTCACACCATTAGTTGAACACTGGGAGTTAAATGATGACTATATTTCGTGAACTGGCCTTTTTACCTGAGAGCCTGTAGAATGTAATCGAGGCGCCGTGTGACGCTGTCAGTCGCCTCGTTCACGGACTCCTTGGTGCTGCTCACACTGACCCGCACCGACGCTCGGTCGGCCGGGCACGAAACCTCCGCCACCCCGGTGACCTGGACCTCCCTCAGCTGGCCACCGAGGACTGCTCTGTTACCCGCCCTCAGGTCCAGTCCCTGGTCCGCACCGGCCAATTCAGCCGGAGGTAAAGCGGTGAAAATCGGAGCGTTGTTCATAACAGACGGGAGGATTGGATGAACTTCCCGCTGCGACAGTGATAGCCGAAATGCTTCTTGGGAGTTGTAGTTAACTCCACCAATGAACTACAAAAGGTGTAAAAACTGCTGTTTTTAAAATGTTTACATATTTTGTATGATAAAAATTATGCTTTAAGCAAGATATTTGTATACATGAACATGCTTTTTTTTAAATTAAAAGTTTACACAATCTAAAAATAATAAATGAGAAGTTTGTATAAAACTTACACATGACTGCATCTGGTTGACAAGTTCAGACAAAAAACAAACATGCATGTTTTAAAAGTTATTTACAGGTATTCATTGCACATTATAAAATCAAACATGAAAAGTTTTTTTAATTCAACCTTTATTTATACAGGTTAGTTTTATTGAGCCTCAAGGACTCATTTACAAGAGAGGCCTGCTTAAACAAAGATGACAAAGTCCACAGAAAGTCAACTTTATTTATAAAGCACATTTAAAACAGCAGCTGTTACCAAAGTCCTTAACAACAACATAAATGAGAGTAAATTAATGGAAAAAAATAAAAATGATATGTACTGAAAATTGAAAGCATAAAAAACTATAAGAATCAACTCACACTGTGAAATGCCAGAGAAAACAGATGTTCTTTTAACAGAGATTTAAAAACAGGAAGAGAAGTGACCTGCCTAATGTTGGTGATCGTTCCAAAGTTTGGGGCCCATGACTGAAAAAGCCCAGTCACCTTTTCATTCAACCTTTATTTATACAGGTTAATCCCACTGAGCCTCAGGGACTCATGTACAAGAGAGACCTGATATTAGCAGAGTGATGACAACAAAGACAACAATAGACAATCATAAAGGATGCATACAAATTGAGAATAAGTGAAAACAAAATTGTATAAAAAAATGTAACCAAAAAAAAAAAACCAGCTAGGCTAAGGTGACGTAAAAAACTAAAAACAAGAACATGTAACCTTGTTTTTGGAACAATTCACTTCAATTTATTTGTACAGCGCCAAGTCACAACATGAGTCATCTCAAGGCGCTGAACAGAAACATTCATTCAGAAGCAGCTGATTGGATGATCTCAGGGAATATCATTCCAATAGCTCAGCGAGACAAGGGGGTATGGACTTAAAGGTCATGAATATTTTAAAATAATTTCTTACATGTATAGGGAGCCAATGAAGGGAGGACAAAACTGGTGTAATATGGCTGACCCAGTTATAGAGTGCGTTACGGCAGTTGGGTCGGGTAGTAACAAAGACATGGACTAGTTTTTCAAGGTTAGATGGACAACACTGACTTAAGCTTAGCTATCTGCTTTAACAGGAATAAGCCTTTCTGCAGAACAGAGTTGATTTTTTTTATTAAACTTAAACTCAGAGTCTAAAACCATCCCGAGATTTAATAAATACGTACTGTAATTTAAACGGTGCATTTACTGTATTTATTTCATGGGACATTTAATTAACAAATTGTATATTTAATAATTTAGTGGTATATTTCACGATTTAATGATGTGCTGAATAATTAAATGATAGCTGTAATAACTGTGTGTTTACGTATTTATTTAATTTTGTCACATTCCGCTGCGCGCAGAAGAAAATCCAAGTAAGTAACATTTTTCCCGAGGAGCCTGAACGCAGCACAAGGAACCTGAACGCAGCACTTGGAGCAGTGATGGTTGGAAGAAGGACGGTCACAACAAAAATGGACATCGATCGTAAATAACCCAGTAAGATCGTCAGTTCATGTGTTCACGCGCAGAAACACGACTAAACTAAATATATCGAAGGTGTAACAGACATAAAATCGTACTTTCGTGAACGCAGTGTTCATTTTAGAGCTACGACGGCCGCTGTGTTAGCCTCGGTAGCTCGGAGACGGATGCTAGCTAAAGAAGCTAACATTAACCGTTAAATCTGAGAGCAAAGCACAGAAAGCACCGTGTTGCGTTTAAGTGTTTAACATGGACGGTAAATACTGTAAAATGAAAGCGTTTCATGAGCCAGACGCTGTGGCCTCACGCCCCCTCTGTGCTCGGAACCTCGGCTCATTTGTTGATATTTTTTAAACACGGACGTTGTTCCTGTGCACAGCTGCAGTCACGGATTTATAATGGAGATTAAAACAAATGTAGCCTTGTATGTCCCGCTGTGATTAAAGAATATCGTGTACGTTGTTGGTTTTGTTGGACCCGACTGCAGTTTTCTGAACAGCCTCGTGGCGGCGCTGTTTTGTGTTGACTTTCAGATGGGAAGCTGTTTTTGTTCTTTTAGTTTATTTTAATTTCCTTTTATTGACTTAACCTTGTTAGATTTATCTACCTGGATTATTGAGATTGCGTGAGAATTTTTTGTTGTTTTTATTTAATCCAAATTTATCAATTAAGATCTAGAACTGAATCAGCGTTAAACACCTTTTTTATATATAATTTGCATAAACATGCAGTAAGGATACATTTTTTAGGTATGCACAATTATTAAGAGGTTTATGTTTAAATTAATTTCCTGTGATAAAGTAAATGAACGATCATGTAACTAGGTTAAAGAAAAAAAGTTTTAAAATGTCAAATTCTGAGATAATTACCAGGTAATGTACTGAATTTATATTAACAAAGAAAAAAATATGAAACCAGCTTTATTTCGACTTTTCTTTCAGGCACTGCCATGAAACGTTCAGGAAGCATTCTTTAATGAATGTTCAAAATGCTCCAGCTTTTTTAATCATTAGAAAAGTATAAATCAGTCAATGTTTAAACATTGACTAGTGATTTTCTTTATTCAGTCAGAGTTTTTTTATTTGTCATTTGCACCACATGTGGTACATGAGGTGGAATGAAATTGTGCACACAGAGTCCCAGTTACATCCAAAAATAAAATGTAAGAAGAAACACAGTAATAAGATCTAAGATATGAACCAAGAAAAACGTTAACTAAAAATACGCTAAGCATATTTCCTACAGTAATTGAGTTTGCTACTGCAGCAAATATTTCAACACTTTGCTTTACAACAAACAAGTGCTGATTAATAAAATCAAATAGTTTTTTTTTTAGTCTATATGTGGTTAAAAACAAAGTAAAAGTCTGTTAGTTTGTGTAAAATGTTCCTCTCACCTTCAGGAAAATGAAGCAGCTTTTGTTGGAGTACAAGTTTGAAAACACTGTCCTTTTCTCAAATAAGATGTAAACAACCAAATCACAAGTGGAATTCTGGGAACTTTTTCTATACTGGATTCATACTCATTATTCCAACCTGCTAACTAATAATAATAATAATAATTTAAAAAAGTTTTGTAAGCTCCATCATCCAGGTAGACCAAACAGGCCCAGAGGACATGATTCAACTTTTTTTGTTGTTAACTGATAAATAGTTTTTATTTATTTATTTTATGGGCTGGCCCTTCTAGGCAGCGCATCACAAATTCACAAATTGGAACCAAGATGGCAGACAAGTCAGCTCTGATAGTTCTGACATAATGTTGTTGTTAAATGTCAGTCATAATTGTAGTTTATGTGTAAAAACCAGTGTACAAATAGGCGTCTGTGTTTTTCTATTTTCATGTACGTGGATATTAAATAATGTGGCTCAGCTGTCATGTTATTTTAGATAACTAGAAGATTGAGAGGTTGGTCTTTTAAATGTCCATAAGAAATTAAAATGATTCAGTTGTCTTTTTCTGGTCCTGTAATGTTTCTTTGGTTTTATTGCTACAGTTTGTCTTTAAATCCATTTGTTTGGCTCCTTCATTTACTCTGCAGCCAAATCTGTGACAATAATGCTAAAGATTGCTGAAATAATAGAGATTAGGCGCTTTGAGGTAAATGGTTGGTGTCAAAGTAGAAAATAAGTTGAAGCAACACGAAAGCAGTGCTGAAAAAGTGGACATTAAACTTGCTGCATGCGATTGTTGAAATGTTAAAATGGACACAATCTCGGTAGTTGTGCAAAAATGTTTATCCTTAGAGAAAAAAGTGCCATCTGTCTCATCTGAATATGTGTTTTGTGTTTGATTAGTTTTATTAGTGATGCAACCAGCACACGTCTTTCCTCTGACAGGTCAGCGGTGTCATGTAGCCGACCAGCACCTAACGGACCTGCAAGAAGAAACGTGAGCAGCGCTCAGAGTCATGGAGGCTCGCTTTGGAAACATTGTGTTTAGCTCCAAGTTTGACTCAGGGAACCTAGCACGGGTGGAGAAGGTGGAGAAGGGCAGCTCTAGCCCCCCCTCGGACGCAGCCTCTGGTGGGAGTTCCACCTCAGGGTCACATCTGACCCCCGACTACGAGTTCAACGTGTGGACTCAGCCAGACTGTGCTGGCACAGAGCACGAGAATGGAAACAGGTAGTTTGAATGTTTTGTCCTTGTTATTTGGATGACGTGCCACAAATAACTTCTGCTACTTGATGTTTTTCAGATCGTGGTTTTACTTCAGCGTGAGAGGCGCTCTGCCTGGGAAACTGCTAAAGATTAATGTGATGAACATGAATAATCAGAGGAAGCTTTACAGCCAGGGGATGGCTCCTCTTGTACTCACTCTGCCTGGCAAAAACCGATGGGAGAGAATTCGAGACAGACCCACAACTAAGGTAGATCCACCTTCTGCAAGCCTGTACGATCACGAGGAGCCAGACTAATTACACGCTTCTTCCTGTTTCATTTTTTCTTCTGCTGCTTTCCAGATTGTAGATAACCAGTTCATCCTCACCTTTACCCATCGGCTGCTGGAGGTGCGAGGGGCGACCACCTACTTCTCCTTCTGCTTCCCGTTTTCTTACACTGAGTGCCAGGAGATGCTGCAGCAGCTGGATGAGAGCTACCCCAATGCTGTTCACCTCAGTCCCAGCAGGTAACACATACAAATTATACAAAACGTGTTTAAATTTTTGACAGATTTTATTTTGAAGTGGGAAATAAAATATTGCCGTGTTCTTCCTCTTGTCAGTGCATCAAGCACTGTGTATTACCACAGGGAGTTGCTGTGTCACTCTCTAGATGGCAGAAGGGTGGACCTCCTCACTGTGACTAACTGCAGCGGGATGAAGGATGAGAGAGAAGCTCGTCTGCCAGAGCTGTTTCCAGACACCAACACTCCAAGACCTCACCGCTTCTCTGGCAAGAGGGTATCGTATCATCGCTACGTCCAGATACTGTCACATGTGGCTTTTGAGTGTGGCGTCCAGTCGCTTTAACGTGGTCAAAGAGGCTCATCCACGCTGTGCGTGTTCGTGTGTGCAGGTGTTTTTCCTCAGCAGTCGTGTGCATCCTGGGGAAACGCCCTCGTCCTTCGTGTTTAACGGTTTCCTCAACTTCATCCTGAGAAGAGATGACCCACGTGCACACATGCTGCGCAACATGTTTGTGTTCAAGCTCATTCCCATGCTCAACCCGGACGGAGTCGTCCGAGGACACTACAGGTGAGAGTTGAACATTGTGTGCACCTGCTGTCACAGTGCACGTCAGTGAACCTGGAGGTTGTAAGTTAAAGGATTTAGTTTGTTAAAAGAAGCCTGGATCAATAATACTCAGCGGATGAATAGTCAAATTATCGTATTGAAATGTGTTGTTAAAAAACATTACTGGAAGATTAAATTGCACAAAGTGAAACCTTACAGCTGACAGTGAAAGAACATAAAAAAAAAAGCTAAAAGAAATACTGACACAGAACCACCACAGTTACTGAATCTCATTTCTTTCCTGACTCACACTTTGGTTACGGGTACGGACTATTTTTCTGTACGTGGAATAGATCAAATCATGCCCCTACAGAAAGCTGTCTGCTTACTGAACTCTTATTTTCAACATATTGCTGATCTTTTGAAGGTCGGGAGTGAATTTAAAGCGTTACGGTGTAGTTTAGGCTTGCAGCTGTGTCCATGACAGTGAAGCACTGGACCCAGTCCATAGATCCATGTCTGCTCGACTGCATGCTCAGCTGTGATACCTGTTGTAAATGTTGTCATCTTTACTTGTTCGAGGTGAACCTGAGTGAAGCAGACCTTCAGCGTTCTGCTGTTTATACTGGTGCTGTTGTAGGTGTCCCTTTTAAACAGCAAGGAAGTTCTCCACTAAACAAAGAGTACAGGAAGGATGTTCTGCATGCAAGAATGCTACAGTAGCTAGTTTTTAAAGTTTTTATTACTTTTCTGTTATTTTTTAAAAGTAGATATGTATAAAAATAAATCAGCTTTTTACTGAATATGTAAATTAATCAGATTTCTTTAGTACAAAATCTTAATAAATCAATGCATCTGTGTTGATCTACCGATCTATTAGCATTTTGTATGTGTGCCTTCATGAACTGGGTGACCTGAGTAGAGTAACCAGTCTATGAACTGGTTAATCTTCACATCCAGAGTGCAGACTTTGTGCACACTCAGTGACTGTTTAACTATAAAACTCATTTAAACTGTGGCCTCAGAGAGAATGAAAAACAAGAAGGACTGTTCCATCCATCCATCATCTTTATCTGCTTCTTCCTTTCTGGGTCACTGGTGCCCATGTCCAGCAGTCACTGTGAGAGGTGGGGGACACCCTGGACAGGTCTCCAGTCCATCACAGGGACACATAGACAAACAACCATTCACTCTCTCACCCTCACCTAGGGACAATTTATAGTTACAATCAGTCTAACATGCATGTTTTTGGTCAGTGGGAGGAAACTGGAGTACCTGGAAAACATGCACAGAGAGAACATGCAAACTCCACCCATAAAGGCCCCTGGCTGGGAGTTGATCCGGCAACCTTTTCACTGAGAGGCGGTGGCTCTACCAGCTGAGCTACCGTGCCGCCAATAAGAGCACCTATTTAAAGAAATATTGTGATGTTTGCTTCTAACGTATCACTCAGAAGACACAAGGAGATAAAAAGTACAGTGGTCATGCAAAACTTCGTTTTCCAACAATGTTCAGTCAGGTCATCTGGATGCTTGCTTTTTTGGTTGAGACGTTTCGTCCTTCATCCAAAGGACTTGTTCAATCTGAGGAGCTGTCCTCATCAACCATCCACATGACCTGACTGAACACTGGTGGATTTATACCTGCATTGTTGAGCATGAACTGTGCTCTTCTTCGTTTATTTATTTTCTTTATGGATAGTTGACGAGGCGTTTCATTCTGGCTCTGGAGTGTAAACTACAGACTCCTCCTGAGTTGGACAGTGTGGTGCAGCTCATCCAAAAATAGTTTGAATATGAACGTGTCATCAAGCTCCAAACGACTTGGAAATGCAGATGAGCATTTCAAGCCCTTCAGCGATATCAGTGACGTTACCGCTGGATGTCCGTAGTTTTTGTTATTTATTGTAACTCCATATTCAGTGTTGTGTGAAAATGTGTAGCTTCTGTAATGAAGAACAGTAAAAATAAAAGTTGTAATGTGTTTGTGTTTCAGAACTGATTCCAGAGGCGTGAACTTGAACAGACAATACTTGAACCCCAGCCCTGAGCTTCACCCTTCCATCTATGCAGCCAAAGCACTGTTGCTCTACCACCACACACACACACACGCCCACACACACAGTAACAGCACCCCTCACACACAGGTCACACACACTCCCCTCAACAATAAGTCCTCAAAGCAGCATCAGTCTCCACCGCTCACTCCCCTCGAAGCCAGCTTGAACCAACGCAACGCAGAGAAAGATGGAAGCCCCGCCCAAGCCCAGGTTACCATGGTGATGGAGAACACCTGGCCCTCCCCAGAGACGAGAAAAGGAGACCAGAACTGCTCTCCAGGCTCCTCAGAGACCGCAGCTCCTTCTACTGAAGACGTAGCGGCACCGCAGGTGGAGGAATCTGTGCCCCCCCAGGAGGGAGGGGTGGCGTATTATGTGGACCTACACGGCCACGCCTCTAAACGCGGATGCTTCATGTACGGAAATAACCTTCCTGATGAGAGCCAGCAGGTAAAACTGATCATCCTCCCTCTGCTTGTAGTATTTTTGGAACTGTGTCACGTCACTTCATGTAGTTTTATTTTTAGCAACATTCTTTTTTCTTCTAAGATTTGAAGCAACTGACCTTGAAATGTTGATTTAAATCTGTCACAGGAAACGCATCCTAAAACCGCTTGTTGCGTCTCTCGGTAAGTTGCTTTGTGCTTTGCTTTTGTCGTTTTTCAGGTGGAGAATTTGCTGTATCCCAGACTGATCGCTGTGAATTCTGCTCACTTTGATTTCCTGGGCTGCAACTTTTCAGAAAAGAACATGTACGCTCGGGACAAGAGGGACGGGCAGTCTAAAGAAGGCAGCGGCCGAGTCGCCGTGCACAAGGCTATCGGGCTGCTTCACAGGTTCACGCATCCTAAACTATACTGCAGTGTTACACGTCACTTTCCCTTTAGGTGGTGTGCAGTAACACTACATTCATTCATTCAACCTTTATTTAGACAGCTTAATCCCATTGAGCCTCGGGACTCAGTTACAAGAGAGACCTGGTTTCAACTTGCTGTAAAGTAGCATCATTTTATTGATGTTTTTCTTTAAAGCAAATGCACCAAAACAATTTCGACTTGATACAAAACCACTTGAGTGTAATTTAGCTGTTTATGTAATAAAGCTGAGTCTCTACATGTTAATTTAAAGTATATGGAGCTAAAGTTAAAACTAAGGTGCCACATTCAATTACCGGTGCATATGGACTGAATGTCCAGGGCAATGAAAATGAAGAAAAAATATTTTTTATGTTTGTGTTTTCCCTTATGATATTGTGCTGTGGATTTCTTGAAATGCATTTAAAGTGCAGAACAGAACTAAATACAGTTCGTCCTCGGTTTACGTCCGAGTTCCATTATAACGGCCCGGCCGGATACTGATTTAGACTTAAACCGAAACTGCTCGCACGTGGCGGCCGTAACGTCTTTTTAAACACGTTTTTTTCAATGTAAAACAATAATAGCGTACTTAGAACGCCGTTTTAATGTGTTTCCTATCGCCCGCCGCTCGGTCCCCGTACGGGCTACGAGGACGTGCAGGGCGCCGATGGAAAGGTCTCGACAAGACCTTTAATTCGGCGCCATGCACGTCCCCGTAGCTCAAACAGGGGCCGAGCAGCGAGCGTTTGAATATTTGATTTTTGACCGATTTCTATCGCCCGCGACAACATAAGGTGTGATGACGTCACTGGGTGCCGTTCGTAAGTCCGAGTTGCCGTAACTCAAGACTGCCGTAAGTCGAGGACTACCTGTACATTCATATGGCATAGCCATCTTGGATTTTTACTTTGCAAACTAAATTTTGATAGTAATCTTTCTGGTGCCTAGGTGTAGCCACACACAAAAATGGAAGTGGGTAGTTCCCTTGTTTTTCAAGTTTTCATGCTCACAACATGCACGGACGGATGGAGTGTGCATGGATAGTTGAATGGTGTACAGATGGTAAGATGGAGGGTGTATGGACAGTTGGATGGAGGGTGTACGGACAGCTGGATGGAGGATGAACTGGTGGTTGGATGGAGAGTGTACAGAAGGTTGGATGGAGGGTGTATGGATGGTTGGATGGAGGGTGTACATATGGTTGGATGGAGGGTGTATGGATAGTCGGATGGTGTATGGATGGTTTGATGGGGGTGTATGGACAGTTGGATGGGGGTGTATGGACAGTTGGATGGAGGGTGTAAGGACTGTTGGATGAAGAGTGTAAGGACTGTTGAATGGAGGGTGTACGGATGGTTGGATGGAGGGTGTACAGACAGTTGGACGGAGGGTGTACAGATGGTTGTATGCAGGATGTATGGACAGTTGTATGGAGGGTGTATGGACGATTGTATGGAGGGTGTATGGACGGTTGTATGGACCGTTATATGGAGGGTGTATGGAGGGTGTACGGACGGTTGGATGGAGGGTGTATGGAGGGTTGGATGGAGGGTGTACGGAGGGTTGGATGGATGGTGTACAGACTGTTGTATGGAGGGTGTACAGACGGTTGTATGGAGGGTGTACAGACGGTTGTATGGAGGGTTGTATGGAGGGTGTGCAGACGGTTGTATGGAGGGTGTACAGACGGTTGTATGGAGGGTGTATGGACGGTTGTATGGAGGGTGTACAGACGGTTGTATGGAGGGTGTATGGACGGTTGTATGGAGGGTGTACAGACGGCTGTATGGAGGGTGTATGGACGGTTGTATGGAGGGTGTACAGACAGTTGTATGGAGGGTGTATGGACAGTTGTATGGAGGGTGTATAGACAGTTGGATGGAGGTGTTTCCAATTCCCCCTCCTTGCTCTGCAACAGGGGACAAAAGGAGGTGATTTGTAAATGTAACCACGTTTGACCAAAGTCAGCAGAACTTTATTTTTGAAAGTAAACCAGACTCTGCAGCGTAAAATGCTTTATGAAGTTTGAGTAACCTTTGATTAATCATTTACTGTGGATTTATTTTCTCAAGTCAAAAAATACTCTATGTATACAGTCGTGGTAAAAAAAAAATCTCACTGTGTGTCTTGGAAAAGTTATTTTCTAACTTAAAAAGTGTTTGCCTGTTTTACAGTGAACAAAACCTTTGCCCGTAGTAGGTAAATGTCTTGGAAATGGACACAGCAGCAAGTTTATTTGATCCATAAAGTCCTTAAACTGAAAGACTTTGTGCTTGCTCCAATATATTTACCTGTCGTAGTCCTGGATAACGTTACCAACTGCCCAGATGGCTGCCAGATACTCGTTGTAGCCTTGAGGGTTGATGTAGTGGAGGGACGTGGGTGATGTGGGGTTCCCATTAGAGCCTGTGAAATCTATAGCAATCTGGCCCCAGCATGAGGCAACAAATGTTTAATATAACCAGTATGGTCATTCTTAAAAACAGAAAAGTAAAACTCAATGATAGTCTCTATAAATGTTTACTAAAAGGGGTTAGATTCATAATAGCACTCACTGTAAAGTTGATCTGACAGCCACCCATTATGTAATCCAGGAAAGTGTATTCCTTCACAATCTGCAGGTAAATACAGATGACAGGAAATCATTGCTGTGTATTGCTGTAGTAACTGTAGAACGTGCTTTGTGAAAATATATGACCTTCCATGAAAGAGACCTTTGGTTTTATGGATTTATAGAGAAATGTGTAGAAGCTTGCAAAAGTTTCCAATAACATCCACCTGTGAGCAATCTAAGCCGTAAATGTTCTCAGTGTACATACACCTGCTCTGATAGTCCCCAGGATCAGCATCACCAGGATCTAATTAGTAGGGTCTACCATCAAGGAAAAGACAGCATGAAGACCAAGGAACTCTCCACACAGCTCAGTTAAAGTTGTGGAGAAGTCAAGATTGGGGTTGGATTATACAACGATATGCATGAGGCAAAACTGAAAATATTAACTATGTCTGGTGTAAACCTAACACCATCTCCACAATGAAGCATGGTGGTGGTAGAATCATGCTGTGACAGTGTTTTCCATCAGAGACAGGGACATTGATTGTTTACAGGAGTGCAGCCGCTTACGACACATTTTACGCCTGACGACAAACTAAAGAAAAATGCAGCAA
>JAVCKU010000065.1:18521487-18532342 GCA_032273985.1 Hypsolebias coamazonicus
AGCAGCACAGATAAGTCACATAATCAGCAGCAGATAAATCACAATCAGCAGCACAGATAAGTCACATAATCAGCAGCGCAGATAAGTCAAAATCAGGAGCACAGATAAATCACATAATCAGCAGCACAGCTAAATCACATAATCAGCAGCACAGATAAGTCACATAATCAGCAGCAGATAAATCACAATCAGCAGCACAGATAAGTCACATAATCAGCAGCAGATAAATTACAATCAGCAGCGCAGATAAGTCAAAATCAGGAGCACAGATAAATCACATAATCAGCAGCACAGATAAATCACATAATCAGCAGCACAGATAAATCACATAATCAGCAGCACAGATAAGTCACATATCTCTAATTTAAGAAGCATTCTGTGTCTTGTACATTCTTGAGTCCAACCAAACCCATGTGTTGATGTTCTGTGAAGATAGTCATACTTTTTTTCTTTTTTTTTAACCAGGTGGGTCTTTTGACACCTGGCTTATGGTTCAGTTTGGATTTATTGAAGTGTTGTTGAAGTTGTGTGTCTCACCCTGTTTGTTGGATATTTTATCCTTTTAGTTGATTAGAAACCGTTCATAATGGCTGTTTGTGCTTCAGTAGTGTGAATGGTAAAAAAAAAAAAAAAGCGAGAAAAGAAACTTTGTAGGATGAGTTTGAAAACTCTGAGATGTCTTCCAGCTTTGTGTCTCCTCTGGGCAGCCCCTGCAGGTCTCTGAACCAGGTGTGTGTGTCTCCTTCTTTAGATGCTAAGCCTCAGGAGAAGAGACGCTCCTCCCACCACCGCTCCATCCTACGGTCTCCCGGCAACAGCCATAAAACCTCACACCTACCCCGGTCACCCCCTTCCTCTTCATCATCCTCCTCATCTTCCTCAATGTGTGCAGCCGGTTCCTGTCCCCTCCCGGCCTCCGTCAATATGACAGGTCTGTACTCCCTGCAGCCCCCCAGCCTCTCCACCTTGCTGCCCTCCCTTCAGGCTCTGCCCCGGCCCAGGCTGCTCTCCAAACTGAGCCCCCTGCTCCTCCAGAGCCTCCCTCCTGCCACCACCTCTCCGACTGGGCCGCCCCCTGACTGAACCGAACACACCCAGTGAGACTGGACATGAGTGTGTGCTGAGTGTGTGTGTGTGTGTGTTCAAGCTCCAAACATTACTGGTGCTAGCTCTTCAAGCCTTTACTGGTTCTGGTTGTACTCTCAGCCTTCAGTACTCCCTGACCCCACAGTCTTCTGACGTATCTGAACAGAACGAACTCCTCGGTGTGTGATTGTTTCCTGCAGGAACAGTTTACTTATTGAACTCATATTTTCTCATGGATTATTTAAAGTCCACAGCAGAGCAACATAAATATTTAAATATTATATTCACATTGTGTCTGTGTACAAATAATAAGCTAAAACAAACGACCTTGTAATGTGCTGTTTTTATTTATTTGTTTATTTATTTTGAAACACAATGGCACTGTCAGTTTTTCATTTTGTTTACACACAGTTACTGTTGCGTTTTAAAGCAGTAGTTCAGATCTTTTAAAGCAGGGTTCTGTTGACACACCACAACAGCTTACCTGTTGTAAATATTTGAACAACTTTAGTTTGGACCAGTTCAGTTGAGGTCCAACAGGAATGACAAGCTAACAGCTAGCCTGAGCGCAGCTAAGGCCACAGTGGATTACTGCCAGGTTAAAGTAACTCCACTCTTTAATGTTTCACAGCGCTTCATGCCGGCACTGTTTTATAAACCTGAACTTTGTTGGCAGCTTCACAATGAAAAGTTATTTTTGTACAATACTGTGGTTGTTTGCTAGCTAGCTAGCTGTAGCACTTACTGTGCAGCCTGGGACACTTGCTGCAAGAATATATTATTTATGTTGGAATAACTGTGATGCTGAATTGACGGCTGTTTTTATTTTTTGAGATTATAGTTGTTTTAAGATGGCAGTGATCTCTCTTGTCTAGTTTAAGACTAGCCTTTATCTCTTCAGTGCAATCAGAGTTTAATTTTGTAACTCTTAAACTGAGCTTGTTCAAAGAGCTATCTACAACAGGTAAGATGATAACTATTTAAAACCCCTTCACAGAACCCCACTTTTAAAGATCTGATCTGTTGCTTTAATAAGAGTTGTACATAATCAGCCACAGAACGTGAATAATGCTTTAAATTTGACCATGTTGCACTTTTCATCATTTATTGGTTTTACTGGTTGAAGATATTTTCAAAGAGTCTCAGAATTATTTACTTTTTGTAGTTTTAATTTTTTAAAGTTTAGGTTTCAGGCCGAAGCTGTCCTGTTACAGCCTTTAGGAGTCCGTCGATCAAAAAATACATCAAACATTTAACAGTTTGAAGTTAAAGGTGTTGTTTTATTTCTTTATGCAACGTAGCAATTCAGTATCTTTTGAATCATTCCAGTGCCAGACCTGCCGTGGTCCTGATGTTCATGAGTAGCCTACTGCCTCTGGTGGAATAACGAGCGTTGTTGACAAACAATAAATAGTTTGGTTAGTACTCCATCTGTTTGTCTAAGTCAGGTTGGCGAGTATTTGATATATTTTTCTTATACCAGTATTTGTTAGATGTAATAAAATCCATGGATCATAGTTTATTCATGCAGATGTTTCTCCTTGTGTGCGCTCTGCAGGTACATGTTTAATTATTAATCCTTGTAAAGTTGATGTTTTTAGCAGTTAGAGAATTAAAGACTTTAATTGTAAGCGTCTTTGCGGAGATCATGTCATGATTGTTCATGCGTTACATCCTCCTCGTGCTGGATGTGGGTCTGTGCTGTTCCAGTTGCGCTGAAGCTTCAGAAGCTCCATCGTCTGTGAGCCTGGAGCGCTTTTTTTTTGACGGAACTAGCTCTCGGTGTTTGGCTTTCGCTGTAGCTGCTGTCTGAGCCGGTGCTGCGGCACGACGTCGTTACCTTGCTTTGCTGTGAAGTTCTTCTTCTGAACAGCTCTGCTCACGTCTCCGACCGTCGTGAGAAACTTGTCCTAACAAGATGCATTAGAACGGTAGAACAATAAGATAGCTTAAAGTCGTTGCTTTGCCAAAATGTAACCACGAATACAGGTTTGAAGGTAAATATTTAGCACTTTAGTTGCTAATAACAAATCCAGCAAATTAGAGAAGATATTCAGAATAATTAATGGCTGAAAGGATTATTATTAGGTGAGCAGGAGGGGTTTGTCCTCCTTTAAAATGAATAATTTCTCTGTAGCCTCTTCATGGTGACATGCTGTCTGTTTCCTCACTGTGAGCTTTGACGTCCTGCGTCCCTCTGTCTCTGCTTTAAACCTTTATGATGATCGTGTCCTTTCTTTCATCCTGTAACGGTCAATAAAGCTCTTTTCTGGAGTGTGCTGCTGTCTTCACCCACCTTTTTATCTGTTTAACATCTTGAATAAAAACTTTCCTTTTTGTGAAGCTGTGAGTCCTCTGCTCCTTTGTCTGTGCGTCACTTCTTCATGTCTCAGCTGGAGAGAGAGAAACGAAGACGAGGTGGTGAATTTATGTTCAGTTCTTGTGTTTGCAGCTCTGTATTGATGTCCCCTCGTGTTGTTGACAGGAGTCAGTGGTCCAGATTTTAGAGCTGGTGGTTCATCAAGCTGGTCCAGGACGTCTGTCTCCACCCGTCCTGGGCGCGTAGGCCGAGGCTGCAGGTCTCTTACGTTCACACACAAAGAGGTCAGCTGGCCCCCTCACACAGCAACTTCTGTCAGATTTATTTTTAGAATTGAGTGTCTGACGCCTTCATGTGTCCACAGACTGCTAAAGACTTGGACCCTGAATGTATCTTGTCATCCATCAAACTTAGCAAGTAAGTTCAGCCTGTTTGGGATTAGTTATAAAAATCAAATCCAAGGTGGGTGTAATGTTTGACCAGAAGAAGGGTGTGGGAAAACGTCTCTCCTCTGCACAGGTGTGAGCTGCAGCCGCACACAAGTCGCATCCCCATCCGGAGGACGTGCTCAACCCACGCCCCGCTCCCGCACAACGATCGCACACCCCCCACTTGGCCTGAAGGTCAGGAGGTGTCGGCCAGCACGAAGGTGTGGAAGCTGCTCAGGCCGGGCCTCCACAGACACCTGCCTCTGTCAGGCACGTCCCGCTCGGTTGCTCTGTGGTTTGTTTTCAGTGAAACTTTTTTTTTTTTTTTTTTTAGCCGTTTCATCCAAAGGACTTCAGCAGTCCTAGGAAACCACAACAAACTGAGTCCCACAAGCAGCAAACCCACATAGTGGACCAACCAGTTTGTTGGTGATAAGCTCCTTGGACTGATGGACAAAATGTCTCCAAAAAAAAAAAAAAAACATCCAGATGATCTGACTGAACTTTGCTAGATTCACGACTAACTTCAGTGATTCCTGCAGTTCTTCATCTAAAATGTCTGCTTCTATGTATTCATGACTTGTTGGGAATTTTATTCATCCCATTTTCCTTTAGCATGTCAAAGAACAACAACTTTTATCAGCCAAAGTGCAGTATTAAGGGTGAGGTATGAAAGAGTAGGAATATACTGTATAGGCAATAAAAAAGAACTCTAAAACACAATAAAATACCACAAAAATGAATCATCTACTGCACATTAAACAATTAATGATAATGGTAATGGTTAGTTGGTCTTCCTCACTTGGTCTAGCTATTAACTCATTCAGTTCAGTTTATTTATGAGCTCCAAGTCACTGAACAGAAACATTCACATACATAATTAAAAAAAAGCCAATTAGTAAAGTGATCTATTTAAGGAAGCCAGCAGATTGTGATAACAATACATGGTAAGATTATGAAATCATGTTAAAAATAAAAAAATAAAAACATTTGATTGGACCATAAACTTTTCATATTTATATAAAGTTTTCTTAGTGGGTGCATTATGCTTCTGTAATGTTTTACCATTAAAATCTGTGCTTAAAATTACTGAAATAATTTCTTCAAATAACCAAAATATTTGTGATCTGAGGTTTTTAGCATTTCAATATTTGAAAATCAACAATCGGTCTTTAACAGCTTTTTGCGCTGCTCACAGTGGACTTTACGTTCATTTCTGAAAATATGAAAATAATGAAGCAACTCATCCGTCCTGTCGGACGTCAACTCTTATTTCTCGAAAAGGAAGTTGTTCACACAGCTGTCTGCAACATCTGTTTGGTAGGATTTTAATTAAGATAGTACAAAAGATAAAACACTGTTTAAGAACTCTACTTCAGATTGTCTGAAAAATATATTTACCCAATAACTTTAGGAAATAAAACTTTTGGAAATGTTCTGTGAATTCAGTACTGATTATAAACATGTTTTAAAGTAGATGACTTATTTTAAGCATGTTCTTATTAGGCACCTAAACTTGCAGATTTCCTCTGGCTCTTACATTCCATGAAAACACCGTGTGTACTTTTTGTTTTTAAATCTACTCCTGTTTCCTGTTCAGTCGCTGCTCAGGACTCATCGTTTCAGCTCAGTAACATCCAGAATCTTTTCAAAGTCTAGACGTGGCAGGTTTACAGCTGACTCTCATTTTCTTTACAGGAATATCAGAGAAAGGCGACATGAAAAGCCCCGAGACGAGCCTCCACTGTGAACCCACCGCTGTCGAAGAGGCCACACCAGAGACAGACAGACCGCTGCAGCAGGTGAAACCCACACAAACCTGAACCTGAATGCATCTTGGTGAAACATGACCTGCTGTGTGTGTGTGTGTTTACAGGCTGAGGAGACTGAGCTGAACACTTGTGACACAGTGACTGTGTGTGGAGAAGTGTAGAAACTGCACCGTGCATTCTGCCAGCTGTGAGCTCTTATCCCTGTCCTGTTCTCAAAATCATTCCAAACTTCATGATAATGGCTCTTTTCTAGGGTTCTTTAATGTGCAATAGTTTATTTTTGTTTGTTTCCTGAATGGTGTGTAACATTTACTGAGCAGCTGAGGATGAAGTGCCTTTTTAGCCATTTTTCAAATCATAAATCTTCAATATTTCACCAGTCTCTTGGCAGGTGTTGCCTCTCCAACAGTGTTTGCTTCACTCCATTATCATGAAGCATGCGTTCACTTGAGTCGTTACAGTGATTTTTAAATATCTGAGCACAACAGCACCTTTTAACAATGTGTAATTATTTGAGAGTACAGTATTTTGTCTTTGTATCTGTTGTTTATAAAAGTATATAAACTTATCACTCCTGTGGACTTTTTGTCTTATTTAAAAAAATTGGTAAAAATCCACCATGTACAAATGGATAAGACTTGCATTTTTTTTTTTACAAGTTAAAAATCATTTTACACTAACTTATGCAGTAAATTTGATCTTAGACTTTTGTTCAGAGCATACAACACAATAATAAAAAGAGAATTTAATGTATATAGTAGACCTTGACATGTTTAAGTCAAATTAGCAGCGTTAACCAAATAAGAAGCCGCTTTAAGTTCACTTTGCTCAAGATCGACAGCTTGGTTGCGGTTTCGCCTTCGTAGCTTCATAAAAACAGCTGAAGCAAAGATTCATGTTGAAGCATCACAATACATTGAGGTACTTAAGAATCCACTCACTGAATCCACATCAGAGGCACAGTCATATGAGACCATCCTCAACATGGACTCACTGCCATGTTTGTTTTTTCTGTTTAGCAAATCCAACCTTAACACAAAGTTCAGTGCTGGAGAAAACTGATACTTGTATTTTCCTTGGGCTGTTCTCTTCGTCAGGGGGTCGCCGCGGTGAGGTAACTCACAAAGATGTGGCATTTGTTTTATGCAGGATGCCCTTCCAAACCGCCAAGCTACAACAGCCACATGTGGAGCAGATGTGGAGTTCACTCAAGGACCCAGATTAAGGAAAATGAGGGGGTAGGCAGGGTGCTTCACCTTTTCCACAGACTGTCCAATCACCAATTTGCCTTTAACCTCTACACCACCACTCACCCTGTCATAACATTTGTATTTTTTTTAATATATAATTAACTATCTTAAAACTTTACAACCTGGATGCTGGGAAAAAAAAAATCCAAAGTCTGAATGTAAGTGTAGGGAAATAACAGAATACAACTTCAAATTAGAGTCGAACATTTTTATTAGAAAACAAAAATACTATGGTGCAACAGAAAATGGTCTTTCAGAAAAGAAGTGGAGGAGAGTCATGGCTCCGATGCACATCTCACCTGAGGCAGACAAAAAAAAAAAAGATAAATGGACTGTACTTATATATGTACTTCTACCTTATCAAGATACTCAAAGCTCTTTACAACACAATCTGTGTCCTCATTTATCCATTCATACAGCACTCTACTAGATCCATACAAAGAATAATCAGTGCTTATCACATTCAAACACTGATGGGACACACTGGAGGCAATGAGGGGTTCAGTGTCATGCCCAGGGGCACTTCAGCATGTGACTGCTGGTGGAATTGAAACACCAACTCTCATATTGGAGGACAAAGTAAGACCAAGACTTTATAAACCTAGATTCATTTAATTAGATGAATCATTTAGATTAATATCTTATCTAGAAATCATAAAAACCCAGGCACCACAGTGGAGCTTTGGTCACTTGAAGTTATCTGAATGCTGCAGTGTCACTCACCTCTGCAGGTGGACTCTACTCCTGCTTTTTGGGGTTGTTGACAGCAACATAGTGGTACAACACGACCAGCAGGAACAGGGACACGCCAAGCATGTTGGCAAAGATGGCCAGCTGCACATCCGTCACCATCCTGGAGATGTCAGAGCATGAGAAAGGACGAATGGGTCATGTTGGGTCAGTGATGATGAACTATTTAAAACTCTTGGTTGTTTTTTAATCATTCTCAAGAGTGTAGATCAGTTTTAGCGTTCATCACTTGTTTTATCAGGTGTAGCCATTTATTACTCAAGTGATTTCTCTTTAAAGTCATAAGAGTACGTATATTTAATGCTTTTTGTCCAGTAACACGAAAAAGAAATGCCGTCGTGATGTTTAACAATGAAAATCTATCATGAAATCATTTGAATGACGTAACAAGCTGCGGTTTTATTAAGTTTTTTTTTATTTTTTTTAATAGATGCACAGTGAAATACAAATTGTTAAACACATTTTACAATCTACGAGTGCAGTGACATTGTCAAGCCAAACGAGCCAGCCCAATATACTGTATTTTCTTTATTATTATTATTATTATTACAGTACTTTGGTGTTCCGGCAAAATGTGTAATGCTAACTTAGCTAGGTAGCTAACAAGCGCAACAAACGAATAAACGTGCGAATGCGAGTAACGAAGTGTACGAAATTCAAACAAATTACAATATTAAACTGAAGTTTCGCTAAGGTAAACGTAGTTCCTACCTTTTTCCTTATAATGTTTTTTTTTTTTTTATCCTGATTGAGCGACTCCAGTTTCTCTTGCTGCTCACAAGTAAAAGATGTCGCTTCCGGTTGCGGCAGAAAGCCACGTCACGTTTAAAAGCGTCACATATTTTATTTTATTTATTTGTTTTTTTTTAACAAACAAGACCTGAACACAATCAAATGTTGATGGTACTTTAAAAAATATATATATTTTTTTCATATTTGACATAAAAAGAAATTAAGACGTTGTTTGCATTTAGCCCCATTACTGTATAGCAAGCTGATTTATCATTTAATGTCACTACAAATGTTTTACATAAACGTATACTGGACTGTATTTGTAATATTTTTATTCTAAATGACCTAAATCATAATATATTCAAGTATCTTTAATGTAATTTCAAATGTATCACCACACCCCATTCCAGCTAGAAAGAAATGTCCTAGAAATAGCAGTCATTTTGTGATTATTTTAATCTATTTAAGACAGGCAGAGTTAAGTTTTTCAGAATCAACATTTTAATCGCAAAAATCTGTTTTTAATATATTTGTGGAGAACTTGACTGGGTGTTATCTTAATGTAAAGCCGGTGAAAAATGTTATGATTGATGCGTTGTAAATAGCTTCAGTACATAAAGTTTTTATTGATGTTTGAATTTTTAACTAGAAAGATCTTAAATATACACTTTTGTAATACAAATCCTGGCTAGTCTCCAATGTTTTAAGTGTTGTTAGACAAATAGATTTCTTTCAAACAGGCTCAGTAGGGAAGACCTTGTCATGCAATTTTTGCCTTTTGTTAATTTAGATATCATGTCCTAAATTTTCAATTTAAAAATGAAATATCAAACAAGTACTGTACTGTATTAATACAAAGAAGCGTGTTTGATTACATGATACAACAGTCTGCTATCATTATGGGCGTGGCTCCGGTGATTCGACATTGCCTCACCCGGCGTGAAGACAGCAGCTAAGCTAGATGGTGCTTCAAGTCGGCAGCTAACGTTAGGGATTTGCCTCTTCTTTAGAAGAGATATTGATTATCTCATCGTCAAGCCTCACTGTGTCGCCATGGCTCTTTACGACTATGTTACTCAGGAGCAGCTTGCGGGCTTCGACAAATACAAGGTACGAGTGATGAACTGTAATAGCAGGCTAGCTGCAAGCCATTGAACCACTGATAGCTGCTGTCACGATCCACAGGGTGCTTCCCTGGTGAACGTCAAGTTGGCTAAACTTACACCGGAAAGTATTCAGTTTTTACACAAAATAAACTATTAGTGAGGTTACATGGTTAGAGTTATTTATCATTTAAACTCTGCGCCGCAATTCTCTAACAAATGTATTATTATTATTATTATTATTATTATTATTTTACTGTTCACTTTACTAAAAGTCACGACCTATAATCAGACAGTCCTTGTAATTTCATGACATAAGTCGTTGTAAATGAGCGCATGATTTCAGTAGTGTCATACTTTTTCACTTTAAAAACATTCTCAGAATTTGTGCGAAACAAAAGGAAAAGTTCAAGCGATGCGTTTGCGTCCGATGAGTGGCGCTTTTATTTTGAAATGTAGAACCGGAAGTTTTCTGTTTTACGATCGCTAGCTTTGCATTGGCGCAAGAAAAGCTAACAGCTAGCTGCTGTCACTCCCAGTTCTCAATTTAAGAAGGCTCCTCAGAACATTGCTCCCCCCCTCACATTTCAGAGCTTGTCTTTATAGTTTTATCTGCAGTGAATCCCGTTTATTAGTGTTTATCTCTGCCAACACTAATAAAAGACCTCCATGTACTGTAGGAACCCATCAGTGGGAGTAAACCCACTGAGTTCTGAACCAGAGGAAACAGAGGGACTCGTGTGTAAATACTGTACAGTTAAAAGCTTTGTACTGACCATATAGTGTTGTTCTGAAGTTGTCATACATCGTCTGTTCTTAGCTTGTAGCTGATAAACCATTTGTTTATCCAGTTAGTTCCTGTAGAGATAGAGGTATCTGGTATTAACAAGCTGACTGAAGGAATTCGAGTTATTTCATAAGATTAAGAACTTCACAGTGAAACTAAATTTAACTTGGCTGCTGTCAGCGTATGTGAAGACTGGATGTGCAAAAAAATCATGACTAGTATGAAGTAATGTGTTGCTTGTACGTTATCTGAAACTTATTTCTACTATAAGGTAAAATCACATCCTTATTTTTTCAAATTGCCTTCATTTTTTTTTTTTTTTTAACGTTTTTGGTCCCTCAGCCTCACTCCTACCATTAATACAACAACATTCACCTGAGCAGTTCAGCCTGAGGGACTTAAAAAAAAATTGCCTGTAAGTTGACTTCTGGTAGCTGATGTACTAAAAAACAGCAAAGTATGATGATAATGTTGATTTGTTTAAACTAGGGATGCACAATATTATCGGCATGTATCGTATCAGCCGATATTATCGATAAAGTTACATATCAGACATCGGCCATACCATCAAAATAAATCACCAATATAAAAGGCGCTGTTTTTACACACACTTTATATATATATATA
>JAVCKU010000065.1:18558382-18569389 GCA_032273985.1 Hypsolebias coamazonicus
GCTAGAATGCCAACGACCAGTGCTTCAACTCCAAGTAAGCAAAGTAGCAGCCGACAGGGATCACTGACCGAACTGTTCAAAGGTATTACTCTGTATGAACATGATTCAACACTGCACGCAGAAATAACTCCAGCAACAACAGAGTTCATAGTGAAAGACATGATGCACATTAATATAGTGACCAAGCCTGAGTTAACAGCTTTGGTAAACACAGTGGATAAGTGGTCCAGAATGCCCTCGCTCACACATTTTAGCCAAGTTGCTATCCAGGAACTACACAAAATATGTAGAAACAGAGTTTCAGATTAGCTGAAAACAGTGGAGTTTTTTTTTTTTTTAACAACAGAAACATAATGATTTGTTGCTTTTGTTTGTTGAAAAATACATGAGAAGAAGACATTGAAAAATAATTGCATATTAAATCGCTATTGCAATATTGAGGTAAAACATTTTTTCAATTAGAATATTTTCCAAAATCCTGCAGCCCTAATAAAACATCACCTGTTTTTATGAGATATGGTGTGCAATGGCTTCTTGGCAAATCCTTCATTGATCCATTTCTTCTCCATTGCTGCTCTGACACTGGGTCTCTTATCTGGATCTGGCTCCAGGAGAGACATCACAAAAGACATAGCACCTGCAGCACAAATAAGAACAAAGCAAGACCCCATTTTCATTAAATATAATTTCTATTTCTGTTTTAAATATCATCAGTGTTTTGATCTTAGAATCACTTTAAAGTAACACATTATGATGAAAACTACTGTAAAATAAAATGCTGTCATTGGTGCCTCTAAAGGTGGAGTAAAGGGGCGGTAATGGCAGCTCCTCTAAGGCCCTATCTGGTATCGTTGGAGATATTTCAGTGATGACTGTGACAAAGTTATACGTTTACACGGTGATGCTGTGATCAAAATTACTGTTGATGAGATTGCAAACAACAACAACAAAAGTAACAGTTTGATCAGCTATAGTTTCTATGTCGGGTCACTTACTGATGCTGCGATTCTTTGTATTTTAACAACACGTGCACCGACACTTTGTCACAGTTACATAAAAATTGTGATTCTGCATTTGTTTGTTTGGATCAACCGCTGTCCCAAGAGATGGTGTAGCACATACATGTTCTGTGTCAGAAGCTCTATAAATTGGAAACAGTGAGCAGCACAAACAGCACTCTGCTATCGGCCATTGCTATTGTTGTTAATCTACGCATGCAGGTGCAGAAAAACTGTGGACAGTAGCTGTATGCAGTGCACATGTGAGATTTTACGTCATTTTCCCTTGACATAATGTCATGGGGGGGTTGCCAGTGACTTTCACTTTGGGCCCAGCTGTGTATCACAGATGGACAGAGTTCCCAGATGTTTTTCAGCATCACACTCATCAAGGAGGAAAGTGTTTTTAACAGAATTAGTACTAAAGGTTTTACTTTCAAGGGACCTCTCAGTGTAAACAAGAACATGTGACAAATGAGTTCCAACAAGCGAGAGGTCAGTGAATAAAAGGCCAGACTGGTGCTGGCAGATCCTATTCCCCCACTTCATGGTGAGTTTAGGTTACTTCAGTCCAAATGCAGGCAGCAATCATGACTTTTTAATGAGTGGTTGTGATTTTTAGAGTAGAGGCTTTGGCATGTTGATGACTTGTCATGTCTGGATGTTTTTTTCATGTGTACTGGTTGACAAACGAATCACCCCCAGGGGAAAATAAAGATTTTTGAACATCAACTAGAATAGTTTTATTGACTTTTGTTTAAGACAGCACAGATTCACTTTATATCTATCTTGGACTAACTGTTAGCTCATCAGTGCAGTCTGTAGTTTGTTCAAAGGGCTATCTACAACAGATAAGACATTAATTGTTATAACATTTCTACAGATCCACACTTCAAAAACATCTAAACTATCTCTATTATTTACATGTATTGTATAACTTTTACATTTTTTAGGGCAGCCTGAAGTAAATGCAGCTGGTTTGCATATAATAGTCCAATGACAGTGCTGAAGACATTAGACAACAAAAACAACAAGACTTACACAAACTATAGTTAAAGAACTAAAGCAGAAGAATCACACAGACCAGTGGTTGTAAACCAGCCACTGTTGTAATCTTGTCACAGTTTCAGGACATTAAAGTCGTGCTGGTTTTCTCTACAGTAACAGGAGCTTTGTTTATATCAGCACGATCGAGTGACGGTGAGCCAGAGTCACCAAAATAAAGTAGTAGAATCTGAGATGCTGACCTGAGGGTTTTCTTAGAAGCAAGAAAAAAAAAAAGAATGAATTAGTCTGCCATTTTTTTGGGCATATTTTTAGATTGTAAGAATTATGAATGAAAATAGTTTATGATGGATTGATGGGCCACCTTTTTAGACTTTTGTTGTGACAATCACCTGTGACGGACTGGAAACCTGTCCAGAGTGTCCCCCGCCTCTTGCACAGTGACTGGTGGATATGGGCACCAGTGACCCCCGTGACCCGAAAAGGAAGAAGCGGGTCAAGATAATGGATGGATGATGGATTGACTGTAACAATCACACCCTGCAAACATCTACATTACAGCACCATCAATACTTAATAATGGGATAAAGCAATGTAATGATACAAACATGGACAATGGTGGCAATGCATACGTATCAAAGCACTCATTAATATTTGGTAAGTTTATTGTCAGGGAATTTTGGTCAAGGTTTATGATGGCTGAGAAAGCTAACAGCCCACGAATCATGTGTTTGAGTTAGCAGAGTTATTTTCCCTGTCAGAGCTGAATGAGGAGCTGATGTGATCCTGCATGTGCAGCTGTGTGACCAAGTCTGCCCGTGAGCCGGGAGCTGATAAGCTTATAAATAAAGCCTTGCACACTGCCCGTAGCAGATGCTGGGCTCCATGCATGTAGAACTTCTGTACATCTGTGTAACCTGTTGTGAAAATCTGTCGGTGCAAGTAAAAAAGTTAAAAATCTTCTCCTGTCTTCTGTGGCTTCTTTCAGTAAGTAAAATGAATAAAAGATATTTTTATCCAACATTTATTTCCCCATTTCTGTCATGATTTGAGTTTGCTACTCCTGCAGAGTTGGAAAAACTAAGATATAACACAGGTACTGTATTTCTTCATTATGGGTTTAATAAGACTCCCAAGGATGTTTAGGAAATCTTTTTGTAAACCCCAAATGTTTCGGCAGGAATACATAGTTCAAAAGTTAGAGGGACTGAATCTGTCCCACTAACAGACATACACTCTAAAGCCCTATTTGCACAGAACTAGTTTTTTTAATAAATAAATTACTCCCCAACGTTGGATTTTTGTGTGGCGCATTCTCACGGGATAACCAAAGCCTGAGATTCATCTGAAATTTACGGACCTCTTCCAGATTTTATGTTAACACGCGTAACATTGCGTAACATCCGCTTGTGTGTTCAAGATGTTTTTTGGCAACCGTTATGGGTCAATGGACTTTTGCTGGTCAGGGACACAAAAGGTTACTTATGCACTCCAATGCAGCATCCATTGCCAAAAACAAATAAAAATGCATCTAGGAACCAAAAAACGTCTAATTATGTATCGGATCCTGCCCATTTCTCTCCAAACCACAGAGATGCCTATAGGATTAATATTAACACAGGACCTCAGAGTTCAGCAAAATACAGAGGTAATTTGCTGGGGAATTTTTACTTCACAAATTACTCCCATGTCCGATTCGCATGGGATTAACAATACAGACAATTTCCATAGCATGTGTCCCTAGGTAAAACAAATCCCGTTCGAATAGGGCTTTAGTTGAACATTTTAGTACAAACTCTTGAAAAAGAAATCATAAAACTTAATCAAGTAAATGTAAAATCCATTGAAAATTTCCAAATACCTGTCCAACTTTCTGTGACCTGTTTAAACTTTGATTCCTGTCACTGTATAAAAAGTCAGAGCTGTATCGATCCAAAGAGGGATGAATTGTATAAATTCCATTATCACCATAACGTATTTCTATCAAAGTCATAGCACTTTAATCTTCATTGAGTCATACATCACTCCAAGTGTTGGTTATTGTAGTTTCTGACCAGCTTGGACCTGAACCAAGAACATTAATGAGTTATACAACACACAACTTAATCTGATACACCAAATAAGCAGCCTTTAATTTAGGGCATCACTCTGACATCTACCTTTGCTGACATCAGAGGGGATGCTGCTGATTTCGCCGCTGACCATCTTCTGGTGCAGCTGTTTAATGTTGAACGGCTCAACGGTGAAGGGTAGAGTCCCCGTCAGCATGGCAAACATGCTCACACCTCTGCAGACACAGAGAAACTGTGAGATAAATACAGAAATGCAAAGGTTTAAAAGCTTTCAGTAGTGAGGCTTTATCACGTACATGGACCAGACGTCCACTTTGGGACCATACTTCTTGTGAGCCAGCAGCTCTGGGGCAGCGTATGCAGGACTTCCACACTGGGTACTGAGGAGCTCCGGAGACAAAGAGTCAGTCTTCAGAGTGTTACTCAGGCCAAAGTCTGTGGGAATTACCATCATTTTTACATCAAGGTTTTATTATTGGACCTCTAAACTGTTCATACTTTTGGTATCAGTTTCAGTTTTAAAGTCAACACACCTACAATCTTTATGTTGTTATGCTCATCCAGGAGGAAGTTTTCAATCTTTAAATCTCTACAAAAAGAAAGAGACACATGGGTTAGTACGCAAAGACAAAAACAACAACAGCAACAAAAGTTTCTAGAGTTTTATTAAGAGCTGTGGGTATAATCCTGTTTTGAATTTTACTAGTATTTGTTCACTTCAAAATAATGAGTTCCAGTACGCCATGGTGCTACACCAGTTTAGAAACTCATGCAGTGTATGATTTGTCTTCCTCAATATTTTCTGTATATATGGACAAAAAGATGAGATGGGACAGACCCCCAGAAGTAACAGAATGTAGGAGTTGTGGTCTTGTCCCTGGTGTCGTGTTTATGACCACGTTCCCCCGATTCTTTGTTTCTCTTTATAGGGATTGTGTTTTTCTAGTGTCTAACCCCATCTTATGTTGTGTTCTTGTCTTGCATCCTCTGTCTCCTTCTTTGGCATCTGTGATTACTCACAGGTGTCATCACTTGGTCTAATTGGCGTTTCCTGTATAGAAGTCTGTGTCTTTGTGTTAGTCCTTGTCCTGGCATTGTCATATGTCCTCTGGTGATGATCTGTCTGTTATGCAAGTACCTCCTTTTTATTCATGTTTATTTTGCTGCCCTGTCAGCTCTTTTGCTTTCTTAATAAATTCCTTATTTTACATTATCCTGAGTCCTCGCTTGCCTGCCTGCCTGCACCCTTGGGTTCACCAGCACCAGCCCTTTGCAACACAGAAAACCTCCAAATTAAATCTAGGTTTGGCAAGAGCTCAAGTCTTAAAACGGTTGACTGAACGTTTGGTAATTTGGGAGATTAGTTTGCCCAAAACCAACCAGCCACTTTAAACATCTCCAACTGTCAAGACGTTTAGTTCAAGTCAACCTGCTAATAATCCTGTTTTATCCTCAACTGACCTTTACTGAGGTATATTTTCCGCATTTAAGTGAAAAGTGGTAATGCACCATCACCGTACGAGCAATAAAACCACTGGCGAAATGAAACTCTACAGTTAAAGAGTGAGAGACCCAATAAACCAGCCAGCCATGTTCCTTTCATCTGCTTTCATCTAAGCAGCAGACACTCAAAATTCTAGGGAACCTCAAGCAACCACAAAGAATTTCAAAAGAAAAAAAAGAGTTGAGAAAACCTGCCAGAAAGAGCAGGAGTTTTCATAAACGCAGCAAACCTATTGAACGTGGGTGGTAGGAAATGTGTTTAAGTGCAAATTTTCCATTTATTTACATTTTCGTCGTAGACAGTGGACTATGGCACTGTGTTAGTGTGTGTGTGTCTTTGTGTGTGTGGGGGAATGTATAACACAGAGAGGTGTTGTCTAGGAGCTGAAAGCTGTGTCGTTGAGGGACTTCATTAGAGAGGAAGTCCATGATGTTGTGATGATGTGTGAACCATGGCGCCGGCACAGAATGATGAGGTCATTGCCTGGTAATCACATTCCCACCTTTAGACGCGCCAAGGTCTTTAACCGAAGCACAGCACTGTGCATACTGTGTGTGAGTATACGTGTGTGGGCATTGGTTATCTGACATTTATTTCTACTGTCAAAGCTGGTAATTCTTAGCTAACTAGTTGAAAACAAGTGTGATAAATAATCATGTAAAAGTTATAGCCAATCTGTGATTTCTAAAGTCTGTTGGCTTTGGCAGCCATCTTCAATTAGGTTGACTCCAAAAATTAATCAGTTGTAGTAAGGATTACTTGTTGAAAGTTTTAATTTAAAGCTGTCCAGTGGTTCACTAGTTATTTTGCTAACAGACAAACAGGGTTGACTGTAATAGTTAATGTCAAAGTGTTAAGCTGTTTTGCGTAGTGCTTATAGTATGAGTAGGGATTGACACCCAGCTTCAACAACATTCAATTTTAGCTAGCAATTATTGTTTTTCAAGGTTACTTAGCTGTGGTAGCCATCTTGAATTGGATTAATGTTAATGTTAATCTGTTTTAAATGTACAAATATTGATTATTTTCAGATGGTCATTATAATCTGCCCAGTGATTCATGAGAAATTTTGCCAGCAGACACATGAAGACAAGCAGACACAGACAAAATCATTTCTCATGTTTTGCATTTTGGCAAATTAATAATCAGTGCACATGCTGTCCTTCGATTTACAAAGGAAACCCAACAATGTTCACTCAGGTCATCTTGACGGTTTCTTTTTTGTGATGAGACATTTCGTCCTTTATCCAAAGGACTTCTTCAATCTGAGGGTCCACCACACAAACTGATTCCCCTAAACAGGATACTCCATAGTGGAACAAAACAAACAGTTTGCTTGTGCTAAGATGGCTGCTGGGATTGGCCCTCTCCCCCATCAACTCCTCTGAGACAGTCATGCCAAAATGGTTCAATGTGGTCATTTGGATGAAGGACGAAACATCTCAGCAAAAAAACAGAAACTGTCCAACTAACCAGACTGAACACTGTGGGTTTTTTTCATCTGGATTATGGAGCATGAACTTTGATGTTTGAACCACTTTGGCATGACTGCCACAGAGGAGTTGAAGAGGGAAAGGGCGGGCCCCAGAAACCATCTTCTCACCAGCAAACTATTTTCTTTTCCATTATGGAGTATGCTGTTTGTGGGACTCAGTTTGTTTGGGGCTCCTCAGACTGAATAAGCCATTTTGATGACGGGCAAAATGTCTCAGAAAAAAAGCAACCATCCAGGTGACCTGACTGAACAATGTTGGATTTTATACCTGGATTATTGAGCATGAACTTTGGTACATAAACAATTTTCAGATTATTATTTTTCATTAAAAAACGAGGTTTGAAAATGTGACAGATCTATAAATGATGCTCCGGATGCTTTTCTTAATGTGTTGCTGATAAGTTGTGCCGTGTGTTGTTGTGTGATGTGTTCAGGGACCTGTGCACGATGCCATGTTTGTGCAGGTGTTCCACTGCAGAGAGGATCTGTCGGGTGTATCGCCGCACCTCCCTCTCCTCCAGCCTCTTCCTGTCACAGATCCTGTCCATCAGGTCTCCTCCTGCACACAGCTCCATCACCATGTAGTAACTGTTCTCTGTCTCCAGAGTCTGACACAGTTTTACACACAGAGCAGGTTTTACACCACTATTCAGCTGCAGGAGATGTACAGCACCACAGTATGTCTACTGTTGGCAATGGAAATAAATTTGAGCACTGTTGTTGTCTCAGTATTTTTACCTCTAGAAGAACTACGATGTGAGGATGTCGGACCATCTGATGAATTCGAGGTTCCCTTTTCATGTTTTTCAGCACGTAGGAGTCTTGGCGTGCTTTTTTCTTGTCTATCACTTTAATGGCTACCTGAAGGCACACAAAAACACAAACTTGATACATTTTGAAAGATTAGTAAGTTGGAAAAATGTTAGGAATCAACCAGTGGTGTAGTCTACATTTTATAGTGTGTAAACCGTGGTAAAGTTAGTTTTACATTGTACATTAGACACCGCTGAAGCCACGGAGCGTAAATGTCCAATGTCCAACGTAAAACTAATTTTACCGCATTCGGTCCGTATATTGTGCTTAGAGACCAAAGTACACTGGTTAGTACAATGTAATCGTCTATTTATTTTTAAGCATATTGAACATTTCCAAATTTCTCTGATGCTTATATTTGAATAAATGTACAACAAACTTTGTACAACAGTTAGCTTTGTATTAAAACATGTTATAAAATTTATAAAACAGTGTCAAAGCAAAACATGTTCAAGTATTAAGTAGTAAGTACAGAAGTATTAATTATTCAATAACTCTATGGATAAGCAAATGTAATAAACAAGTGATGCATACTGATAGATTGTTACAGAAGCATTTAAATGCCATTTAACGTATCAATGACACATGCCTAAAGATATGTCATGTATCATTAGGCACTTTTAAGTTGGTATACTGAAAATCTTAAGCTTTTCTATTGGGTATACTCCATATACCCACATATCACATAGACTACACCACTGGAATCAACCCAGTACAGTGTGTGACTGCAGTCACTGTGTCAGATAATATTATAATGAGGATTCCTATGTTTATAATGATTATTAGATATTTTTGTTTACAAAGTTTAATTTTTCAGTTTAAGAAATTAAATGAACTCGTCAACATGCTACCTGAAGTGAGAGATGCTGAATTTGAGCTTAGTTGTCCAGAATGAGAACAATTTTTTCTCCAAGTTTAAGCGTTTTGAAGAACTAATTGTTTTTCATTTATAAGTAGTAAAAAGGTAACAACTCATGAATGAATGAATGAATCAATCAATCATTCAAGAATGTGTATTTGTCAGCCCATCAATAAACAAGTATAGAAGCCCCCCGGATAGAGGGCAAAACATCTTTCCACAAAAAAGAAACAGTCCAGATGACCATTATTGGATTTGGTACCTAAATGATTGAGCATGAACTTTCTTGCAATGTACAATACAATGAAGAGAATGCAAAAATAGGCAGTGTACTAGAAGACAACAGCCAAGATAACTCATGTAGAAGAACTGTTTAAAGACTGTTGAGAGGCTGGAGGGTACAGAAGGGCAGTGTGGAACATTTAGCTAAAGGAACACTGAAGAGGCTTTCGTTGGAGGTAATGGTTGAAATTTGACTTTTTGCGGTGAGAAACTGTTACGACGTCTGGAAGTTCTGATGCTTTTGAACCTTTGACCAAACTGCAAAATGATGGGGCAGGAGCTTTGATAGTCTTCTCAGCTGTGCTCACTACTCGCTGGAAGACATTGAGGTCAGCTTCGCTGCAATTTCCAAACCAGGAAGTGGTGGAGAGCATGGACGGGAGAAGCCGGGCCTTTTGCAGTTTTCCCAGAAAGTGCCAGCAAATGAGAAGAAATCCTATGATTATGCACATCATCTTAGCCCCCGCTTAACACTGGATGACAACACAGGAATAAAAAAAGTAGCCAGAATGTGGATGGGTTTTGCAGAGTTTTGGCAAGGTCTTTTGCCACATACAGGACCTTTCACAGTAAAGTTATGGTGTCATTGTGGTAGCAACATATCAAGGTGTATACACGCCGTTCACTGGCAGCAAATGGAATGGGAGGGTGAGGTGGCAGTGTATTCAGATGTGGGACTTCTGTGCAGACAGTTCTAGAAGTTGTTTCAGGACTAGATTGTAGGGCGCAATTGTCTGTATACATGTCAGGACTGTTGCAGGTATGTGCTGTTGACTATAAAATGTTTGAGGAGGTAGTAGAGATTCCCCGAGAACAATGAAAAAAGCAGGAAACTACTTTTTGGTGGGTACTAAGAGAGTAGCAGCACTATGATTGCCAAAAACATGCATGTTAGGCTGCCTTCAGGCCCAGGCCTCTCTTGCAAAAGAGATGTGTGATCTCAGTGGGCTTTGCCTGGTTGAATAAAGGTTCATAAATGGTACTGAAAGAAGTTTTTAGACACAATTTAGCCTTTTTTTCTAAAAGATTGCAGAGAGTGTAGTAGGATGGTCATCCAGTGTGAAAGAGGTCTTAAAGAGATGGTGTGGTTATTTTTAAAGGGATGTTCCATCAATTTTACTTTATTTTTCTTCTTTTGGCTGCTCCCTTCTTCAGGGGTCACCACAGCGAATTAACTTGCACCAAGACTCGGTGATTGTTTTTATACCGGATGTCCTTCCTGACACAACCACAGAGCTACCACAGCCCTCTGTGTGGAGCAGAGAGCTGCTATCTAAGATACCTAGGACCAATACTGCTTATATGTTTGGTGGCACCTACTTCCGCTGTGCAAGTGGCTGAAGGTAAAAAAAAAAAATGTCTGTAGCGTGGAGATATTTTAAAATAAACATGGATGATTTTAAAAAAAGCATGTTGTCTGCTGTGCTCAGCTAAAATGTCAAGAGGAGGGGCGAACAACAGCAGTTTGGATGAAACACGAGGCGGGAGTTCAAAGAGTTTGCTGCTGCTAGCAGCTCATCACAACCAACGCTGCAGCAAGTTTACAGGTCTGTCTTGTAAACGGGTCCTCGAGGCTCAATGTTAACCTGCCTAAATAAAGGTTGAATGAAAAGTTCTCCAGAAATGTGAAAAAATGGCGTCAGACAATCCACATGCATCAATGATAACTGAAGTCCTTTTTAAATTCATCGCTTTGGATGACCAGCCATTTTCAGTGGATAATTCTGGATTTCACCATCTTCTCAACATATTGGAACCTTGGTAAGACATTCCCAGCCACCACCATTAAAAAAAACTTTGCCAAAGATATTTGACTTCATAAAAGAACAGGTCAACAGCCTGTTGCATGCAGGACCTTTCTGCATTCAGTTTGACCACAGATATGTGGATGAACAGTGTAAGTCCATCCATCCATCCATCCATCCATCCATCCATCCATCCATCCATCCATCCATCCATCCATCCATTATCTTTACCCG
>JAVCKU010000065.1:18761356-18773089 GCA_032273985.1 Hypsolebias coamazonicus
CCAATGCTGCGGGCCTTGCTGCCCTTCCACTTGGTCTCTTGGACACATAAAACATCTACCTTTCTTCTCTGCATCATATCAGCCAGCTCTCTACCTTTGCCTGTCATTGTCCCCACATTTAGAGTTGCAACTCTCAGTCCTACATTCTTCACTATTCTCCTCTCCCTCTGTCTCCTGACATGTTTCCGTCCTCGAGTTCTTCAGACATAACAACAGTAGTAGTTGTAAATTTCATGCCTGCGCTGCAGATCCTACAGAACCTGGTTGTTCAGCTACATCAAAACCTTTGTCTACTTTTACTTCAGATAGCAGACAAGGCTGATAAACAATACACACCACGTACTTGATGTACAATAATGGAACAAGATTGGGGACTGGGAAGAAAACTTTGGGTTTTGTGTTTACAGTTTGTACTAAGCTTCAGTGTTTCCCCTACCGTTATCCAAGGAGGGCACTAGAACCGAGCGCCACACCTACCAAAATTGTCATTCACCCAAAACCCCCCGGTCAACAACTTCCGGCAATGACGAAGTGCTAAGCTAGCAACATGCAGTACAGACGCCCTAACTCAAAAGCTACAGACGTTGCGCTCCAGTATTCATACCCCCCACCCATTCACCATTGACAGCTGCCGACACTAACGTACAGGCTCACAACACAGACGTGCCAACCCCGTTGACAAAAATCCGTGAAGACATGGAGACCCTGCCAAGACAACTAACCTAGGGGAAACACTGCACTTATGCTTCATTCCTTGTTTCTTGTTTTTGGTGTTTCTTCCTGGAAGTATTACGCCACCACATACAGCCAAGCTAGGCAGGCTACTACAATGTCTATGTTCATTTTGAGTGTGTTCAGTGTGGATGAAGACATTTCTAGAAATGTGCCACGTTTAGATGGCTATTTTTAAAAACCAAGAAAGTTTATTGGTTTGAAAAATCTGTTTCCATGTGGAAAAAGCCCTAAAGTCTGTTCATCCAAATTGAAGTTGTTTCATCTACAACAGTTAAGATATTAATTGTCATAATTTTCCCTAAAATCTCACTTCAAACAACTCTGAACTATTTAATTAAACTCAGACTCCAAACTCCCAAATTCTCCAGATGATGGTGCGACTGGTAAACAAACAAAATCCAAAGACACTTTCCCTCAACCATCAGGGATCAAAAGATCTCTTGCCAAAATCTGACACCAAATACTAAATAATTCATTAACTATGCCCTGATATCAAAGTTCATGCTCAATCATCCAGGTATAAAATACAATAATGGTCAATCGTGTTATCTTGGCAGTTTCTTTTTCATGGAAAGATGTTTCGCCCTCTATCCAGAGGGCTTCATCAGTCTGAGGAGTCCCAAGTTAACTGCTTTCCCCACTAAGCTGTACACTCCTTTAAGTGGACCAACCATTTTGCTGGTGACAAGATGGTTTCTCGGGGCTGTCCTGTCTCCTGCCGACTCCTCCCAGGCAGGCAGCCACAGGCAAAGTGGTTCAAGACATCAAAGTTCATGCTCAATCATCCAGGTACCAAATCCAATAATGGTCACGCAGGTCATCTGGACAGTTTCTTTGCCCTGATTGCTTGTGAAAACAAAAAAAGCTTTCATAGTGAGTGGGTGGGGGATGACAATACTGTTACAGCTATCAGATACAAATTTCACAACAAAATTCAAATTTTACAACAAAAAAGGGTTTCAGTATTTTTTTTCCTTCCAATTTATTATTTAGCCCAATAGTGCTGCACTGTTGATCATTGATGTTGCTGTTCTAAGGTTTTACCTACAACCATTAACAGTACCACCCATTCATTCTTTCACAGTGCCAGAGTCAAATAACAGAAAACTTGTTTTATTAGTATTTTTAAATTGTGTTTGGTGTGTTGCTGATGCATCTCGTGACAAACAGCAGTGACGGTTGGAACGATGTCCTCAGGTGAAGGAAACGTTTGTGAATTGTAGCCGGTTCATTGAGTTTAAATGTGTAGAAAAGTGATCTACTTTTATTCCGTTTTCATTCAAAGCTACTACACTTTACATAATCACTATATGCTCAGACAATTATATGAATTGCTATGGCAATGTGTCATGTTGTGAAACTTTGTCTCGAGGAGAACATATCTTTTAGATACTTGATTTACTGTCAAAACTTGCAGCGGTGGCATTTGTTGCTCATGCATTTTAGCTCTCTCCATCATTTTTCACAGGCATTAAAATGTCTGAATGACTTGAACAGATTGATTGAAACCACTAATGTTCTGTTTCTTGTGTCTAGTTTGTGTAATAAAGCATGACTCTTGTAAGTAACTTTGTTTTCTACGGTTTTATTTGTTTTGTTTTTTTGGGGGTGGTGAGGAATAAGGTCCCACACGACAAGGAACTATAACTTTCTGGGGCAAAAAGGATTTAACTTGGTGAGTGCAGAAGGAGCGAGATTAGCTGATTAGCTGTTATGGACAGATGGGGATGGGAAGCTTTGGAGCCCTGCAGTAAACAAAGGATGGCCAGTGGAGGTCAAAACCTTTTCAAAAGGTCACCCCGAGTGTATAGAACCAAGTTTTATTTAGCTCAACTTTGTTGTTTGACTTTTTTACACACCACTAAGCACCTACAGCTGAGATTTCTGCAGGCCAGTCGACAAAAAATATAATATTGAATTTAAAAAAGAGCATAAATGCCATAAAAATCTGGAAACGTTTCATTAGAAGGACAGTAAACTTGAGCAAATGAAGGGAAATAAGAGAGTGGGGAGTAGTTAAGGAGAGAGCGATGGCTGGAAGTGGGTCACAGTGGCGGTGATACAGAGTGACATGCTGGGAGACGGATGGACTCGCCACTCTGTGCGTCACCTTTTGTCTTCTGCTCACTAAAAATTACAACCACTCCTATACGCTCTAGCGGTAAAAACAGCTCCCACTGTAAATACAAGCTTCTTTGTACATAATTTACTGCTGAATTTAATCTATTTCACTGTACTATAAACTCATATTATCACATTTAGGTCGAACATGACTAAAAACAGCAGCTCCCTCCGTAGTGGCATATAAAGTAAAAGAAGCAGAGCTGAGTCTAACAGGGTAATTACCGTATTTTGGCTCGACGATGAATCCCCACGTGATCTGTAGCTCTTCCTCCAGAGGAGTGATGAAGAGTAGAAGATGTGAAGCCGGGGGAATAGAAGGGATAAAAGCCAGGGAACAGTTTAATTGCCTGACTCTTCTCCCACCAGGATGATTCTCTGCAGCTCTGTGGTAAAGAGGGTCTGGTGGCTCCAGTCTCCCCGTGGCTCGATGTGTGCTTTTGAGAAATGTTAAGGACTGTCAGGCATTTATATCTGCATGTATTTAAAGGCCACATAATCATTCATCCACCAGTCCTCCCCAGTATTTCTAATTCACAGGATAAGTCAAAAAGAAACTGACAATTATCCATTATCTGCTACCCGCTTCTTCCATTTTGGGTCCCGGGGGTCGCTGTTACCCATGTCCAGCAATCACTGTGCGAGGAGCAGGGTACACCCTGGACGGGTCGCAAATTAGCAGCGCACAAGTTTCAATTAGTCACGATCAATACATTTTTCATAGGCTGCTATACCACATCCCAGTTAAAACAGTTGTGATAATTCATCACTGTCATACTGGGTACATTCTTCACTGAAAGTGCTTGAATAGCATACTCTAATGGAGAAAACACTGTAGCCCAGCACAGGACTATTTGTGACATACTTACCTGTAGTTATTGTGTGACCAAATGTTTACAAACTGTAAATGGTTTGGCTTACAGCATGTTAGCATGCTAACCAGATAGCATAACTTATTAGTATAAGTAGCATTTCCCCTACCATTATACAAGCACGGCGCCCTGCTTTGTCAACAGAACTGAGCACCCTGCCTATTGAACCCCCCTCCCCCCCAATCATCGACAAGTGCTGGCACTGACATAGCGCTAAGCTAGCGGCGTGCAATACAGACGCGCTGCTACATAAGACACTCCGGTTAACTCACGCTGAACACCCCCGTTGCACTGGAAAACTGTTGATACAAACAGTGCACAACAGACGTGTTCCCCCGCCTCCCCATTAAAAATCACAAAACTGAGCGCCCTGCCAAGGCAAGCGAATTTGGGGAAACACTGTATATTATATATACTTATAGCATTCTTACAGCAAAAAGGCAATGGTGGAGCATACATTTTATTTCCTGCCATCATTAAAGGTTGGCAATCACGTTATTGTTGTAGTGAGTATATGTGTTTATTTGCTATTTGTTTGTCAACAAAACATCCCATAAACCAATGGACAGAGTTTAATGAAACTCAGAATGTAAGCACCAGATGTGCATCTACCATTAGAGTTTACCTGATTCAACATGGCCGCACAGCTAGTCAGCTTAAGCTAATCCAAAACACTGACTCTCACCCAGTTTTTTCTACAGATATTGAACTGAATCCTGGTGTGGTAGTAGCTAAAAGTCTTCCACAACACGCAACCTACTCTGAGAACTGCCTGACGGCCTGGCGGCTTTGCTGAAAACTTTAACTGTTGTAGTCATGTCTGCCTGTTAGCAAAATATTTAATCTTCCCCATGTATTAATTTTAATAAACCTCTCAGAATGTAAGAAAGTTCACGCTCAATCATCCAGGTACCAAATCCCATAATTCTTAGTTGGGTCATCTGGACAGTTTCTTGTTAATAGAAACGTTTCACCCTCCATCCGGAGGGCATCATCAGTCATAGGATTTCCAGCAAACTGTTTCCCCACCAAGCAGTAAACACCTTAAGTGGGCCAACCAGTTTGCTGGAGCCAAGATGGTTTCTGGAGGCCGTCCTGTCCCTCGTCTACTCCTCCCAGGCAGAATGTAGTTACTGGATAGAGTCCATCTACAAATAATTAATGCTGAACACTAACACAGCTTTGGCATACAAGATGGCCGCTCATATGGTGTCTTTCATGGAATACCAGTTTCATTTTAATAGGGTTTTGTGGAGCTGTTATTACAAGCAGTATCTACCTAACCTGAGGACAATTTCAGAATAATTTCAGAAAAAATTGGTTTTTCCTGAGCAATCAAGCTAACAGCTAATTAAAGGGCTAGTACTACAATATATTTCTTAGCTTTCATAGTAGGTCATTCAAATACTTTTTAATAAACCTTTTTTTTTTTTTTTGTAGTTGTCACATTTTATTAGTTATATACAAAAAGTTGCATCCTCTGTTGGCACTCATGTATGTATGTTTTTGAGGTGAGTTTTAGCTCAGACTATGATGTTCTTAACACTGAAGAATGTTTTAACAATGAGTTTAAATGTGGACTTTATAGTTTCCCAATACAAACATATGTATTTTTTAAAGAAGTGAATGCTGCACTTTAAATATAAACATCTGATTTGTTGCTAACTTATTACCAAATGCCACACATGAAGGCTTGAACCAAAGGTTGATTCAGGATGTGAACTGCTGTGACAGTGGCAGTGCTAACCATGGCACTGCTGTGCCACCATCCACATTACGTATAACGCTGATTGAAGTTATGGTCTCTGAGATTTAGACGTCTGTAACACAATCAAAGGCTTATGTTTGGGGAATGGCATTGAGGGAGGGAGAGAGAGTGCTGTAGGCTTTAAAGAGGTGACTCATGTTTACCGATTTCTTCATACCAGATTATTTCTTAGTGTTTCCGTCCATATAAAAATACATAAATAACTAGATTTGGTTGCATGCCTTAACTGTCATTAAATGGGATTAGAAATGGTAATAAATCAAGCGAGGATGGAGAATTAGATGTTTATCACTGTCAGCAGTCAGACATCTCACTGAGGAAAAAGAAGGTATTGAAAATGTCTTGTTTATCGTCTCTTTCGGAGCCGTCTTTCCTTTTTTTTAGTGCGCTGGTGATGACTAAAAGCTGAGGAACCTTCATCCTAATCGGCTTGAGATTTGGCTGCAGGTCAGGCCAGCAGATGAATGAGGATTAGAGGGTCACAAGGCAGTTAGAGAGGATTACCAGCTCTGGTCACTCCAACCTGCTCTTGTAGATGTCCAAGCGTTGGCTAAAAGGTGCTCTCTTAAAATGTCAAGAAGCTCAGCACAAATGTGCACGGCTTGAGCTGATTTTTTTGTTGTTGTTTGGTATCTATTGTGCTTGTTAAATTGTTTTTTATTATTTAAGTATTGGGGACACCTCTTTCTTTAATCTCTTTTAAGACTTTAAGCCATCGTGCAATGAATTATCTTTATATTATAGCACATAGCATGCTCTAATGTAAGGCTAAAGACAGAGTGTGTTTTGGTGATTGGTTTCTGTTCAGTAGCGCCCTCTAGTTAAGTACACCAAGGGAATGTTATTAGTTAGTTAATATAGTGAGGATCATTTAAGAATAAAAAATGTTCCCTCACTGTTGGAGCAAATTTCTTTAAACTTTACTGCAGCATTTTATTTTCAGTTTGCTTTGTTATGGCTCCAAATCAAAGGTTCCTCTCTCGCTGGGGCTCCACTTAGAAAACAAAGAGAAATGAAGTTGTACATGTGGCGGTGTCCTCCTTTTCGGTTCCTACCATAAAATTCTGCTTTGATGTCTAAATTAAACACGTCTTTTTTGATAACAGGCTCGGTGCCACCTACTGAGTCAAACTGCGCCTCGTTCCCTCATGCAGCTCATGTGTCTGGCTTGAACTCTGTAGACCTGATGCCCAGAATGTTGCATCAGTGTCAGGATGGTGGTGTGAAACTCTGTGAAGTAGTCCAACACTATCTGGCCTGACTTAACCTAGTTAGATCTTTCTACCTGGATTACGGAGCATGCATCAGGACATAGTCCAGCAATAGTTTGTCAGATGGTCAGTCACAAATTTTAAACATGATAATTATGTTTGATGCAGAACAAATTGCATGAGAAAAGGACCCCACTGAGTTTAATCAATATAAGTGAAACGAGCTGCTTGTCGGGGAAGTGTTTGACTTTTGACATCAGATTACAAGAACTCTAACCTGTACATAAACTTTGTAAGAGATGTGGAAAGGTATCCTAGAAGTAGCTCAAGTTTTCTCCAAAAAGGCTGAAATTCAGTGCTTAAATCAAAGATGGCAGCATTTTGTTTCCAGGGGGTCATATCAAAGTTTTAAAGCAATCAAATGGTGACATGGTGAATTAGAAAATAAATTTTCTTTCAGGCTTTTTTTCCCCATTTCCTATAAGTTATTGCACAGCTAGCATGTTTGGTCAAAATATTTCTCCCTGACACCTTTAAAAAGTATAAGACATGCAATCTCTAAACTTGCTCTTGTGACAAAATATTGGTTATCTTAAAATATGCACAGATTGCTAGTAGCAGTAGTAGTTCATTCAAGAAACTCAAACAATGAGTTACCAGGCAAAGAAAAAAGTCCTGACCTATATTAGTCCAAAACTCTTATATGAGGACCCAATAATTTTAATGTAGACTTCAAGTTTCATTGATAAAATATATCTATCATCCATCCATCCATCATCCATCCATCCATCCATGATCCATCCATCTATCCATTATCTTCCACTTGTTCTGAAGTTGAGTCGCAGCAGCTTGAGCAGGGAGGCCCAGACATCTCTTTCCATAGCCACCTCTTCCAGCTCTTCTGGGAGGACTCCAAGGCATTGCCATGTCAACCTGGAGACATCATCTCTCCAGCATGTCCTAGGTCTTCCACAAGGTCTCCTCCCAGTCGGACATGCTCGAAGCATCCTTACCAGATGCCCAAACCACCTCAACTGACTCCTCTCGATGTAGAAGAGCAGCAATTCTACTCCCTCACCCTACATCTAAGGGAGAGTCCAGCCACCCTACAGAGGAAACTTTGCAACCACCAAGCCAGCTTTCATAAGCCAGGAGCGCCAAGGCCCCCCGCCTTCAGCCACTGCTCATGGCATCATGCGCCTGGCTTTTATGGCCCCTCCTGCAGTTGTGGGTCCACAGGAAGGCAAACCCATGTCGCTCCTTCAGGCTGAGCCTGACTGCGACCCCTGAGTAGAGACCCGGTCACCAGGTGCTCTCTGACGAGCCCCTCCCCCAGACCTGGCTCCAGGGTGGGGCCCTGGTAACCCACATCCGGGCAATAGATATTGAGCTGTTGCCTGTCCATAAAAGTCTTTAGATAAAATAAAAAATATATTTACTTATTTTAAAGTTGGTTTGGTTTTTTCATTTAACTGTAATGGGAGCCATGTGGAGACCATCCAAGGGCCACTTTTGGCCCATGAGCCGTATGTTGCCCATGTGTGGCTTATATTGATAGGCGAGGACATTAACAGGCGTATAAAGTTTCGATTTTATATATTGTGGCTCTGGAAAGATTATGAACAAATATCTTTACATTTGGAACAGAACGTACCAAAATAGGCGAGGGCTAGTTAGTCGAGCTAACAGCTAGCCTGAGGAAGGACAAGACAACATTTTATTGTGTCTTAAAACAGTTCTTATCTCAAAAAAATGTATTGTGGCTTGTTTGAATGCTATTTTTTAAAGCTTTTACAAAGCTACCAATTTCACATTACATGTTACATTTTAGCAGAAATGTTATAATATTCCAGCTGGAAGTGCTACAGCTAGCTGCCTCCGCTATTTGTGTTTGCAAATAGCATTAAATTCTTATACAAATGACCTTGTAATATAAAACTGACGGCAGTGTAAAGGTTTATAAAATTATTTTTAACATGTTCATATGAACTGCTACAACATATTGTGTCTAAGCAGTTGAGCACCAAAGAAATCCTGGTCCTGGTCTCGCATCGACTAGCCTTTAGCTCATCAGTCCGTATTAAAGTATGTCTCTCTCTGAGGAGTTCAATGAACTATCTTTGCTAGATAAGCTTTTCACAGAACCCCACTGAAGTAGATTTAAACCATTACTAATGAGCAACAAATGTATTCAGTTTTTAGTTTCAAACGCACCAGGACTTACAGCATGTTTATGTATAAAAATATGGAAATTTTGGGACTTTTGGCTTCGCAAGTAGTTTGACAGCAAAACTAACATCAACATCTCACAAGTTTTGGTCACAGTGACTTTAATTTATCCACGAGTTAAAGCTCCTTTCAAGTTCAACACTAAAGCATCTGTGTTGTTTTTATTGAACAAAAATTGGTCGTTGGTTTTAAAATCACAGTTTTGTTGTACATTGACTCCATTTTAATAAAAATTAGACAAACCCATGATGTAAAAATCGATATTTGTGGAACACTTCTACAGAGTTATTATTATAATGATTGTTTTGTATTTGCACAACTGCTTTTGGAGCCCTATGTGGTCCTTCTGCCTCACTGACCACTTTCTCACTTGAGGTCTTTGAAATGCTAATCACTTCTCCTCCCCTGTTTTCTCCTCCAGATTCCTCCTCCACCTACATCAGGCAGCTGGAGACCAAGGTGCGGATACTGGAGGATGATAAAAATAAGCTCCTCTCTCAGGTGAGATCCAGCGCTCCTGGTCTTTCTCTGTCAGAGCTCCATCATTTCTAAACTTGGCTGAAACTCATTCTCCTCACCCCACAAAGCATGTGATCAGCAGCTGCAGTGACACGAAGGGCTTGCCTCTGTGAAGCCAGGCTTTCGCAACAGGCCGCTCGTTAGTCGGAGAATACGTTGATTCATGTTTAATTCATAGGGAGTCAGTAATCTTTACTTCCGAGCAGAGTTGTTCACCCCAGAAGCGAGCCGGGGGAGCGGAAGAAAGATGAGAGGAGGGCGGAAAGAGGAGGAAAAGTGCGTTAAGTGACAGCAACAGAGTTAAAAACAAAATAATCTTCCCTAACGTTGACCCCGTAGTGACTTCTCTCAGATTTGAAGTGTGGGAGGTGGGAGTGAAGGAGGGAGGAATTTTTTGTGTGGTTCATCAGGAGGTCACACGTCAGTCTGCAGAAGTGTGTGTTCACACACGCGACTGAAAGACCCACCAATTAGCTACAGAACGGGCATGAAACTTTAAACACGTTAAAGCCATATCATTATTTATGAGCTGAACTCCTGTAAAGAAGCTTTCTTTATTTAATTAGCGTTTTATGATGCTGGAGAGCAGAAAGTCATCTGAGGTCAGATTTTTAAAGCCTCAAAGTTTTTTTTTTTTTTTTAACAGATTCTTCTTTCACCAGCTACTTCTCAGCAGATTCATGTATAGAAAGAGCTGGAGTCAGTGGTGTGAAATGATTTTAATAATTTGCTCCTAAATGCTACAGTTAGGTGCTACACATTGTCTCACCTGAGTCTAAAAGAATAATTTAAACCTGCAGTGTCGGCTGATTTTAGGGTTGGGTGATTGAAAGCTCAAATACTTCAGCTACAGCCCCAAATCCCAAATGAGTTGAAAAGGAGGTGCCGTGGACTGATTCCCGTCAACTTGGCAGTCGTGCTCGAGTACCTGAGAGCCGAGATCCTGGAGCTGGTGGAAAACTTGGCTCGTAACAGCAGGAGGACCGGGATCATCCTCAGGCACCTTCAGCTTCTGTCCGTGGCGACGAGGAGCTTTCAGGCAGTTCTGCCGCCCATGGACCGAGAGTCCCACCAGATCTGACAGCAAGCTGAATCCAGGTGGATGGATTGATATCCATGGCCAGATACTTTGGATTTGCTGCAGGAGATCCCACACCTATTAGCATCTATACAACTATTAGAATAAAACCAGATGATGAGCTACGACAACACTTAATTTCCCTTTGGGATTGATAAAGTATTTTTGAATTGAATTGAATTATGACCAAAAAAAAGTATTTGTAATTTTGAGAGGGACATGTTACTGTTGATGGTAATAATGATATCCTATTTCCAAATGAGGAAAGACCAAAAAGAAAAGCAAAAATAATAAATCTTATTGTTTTCTCTCCCTAGGCATATAACCGCTATAGCTTATCACAAATACAGACGAAGAAGGTAACTTTCTGAAACATCACTCTGTGTTGAACCTTATTCTCTCTTTTCATTGTCTTTAACTTTTCGGTGGTGGAAAACTTCACGGCTTTGAGCTCAACGCTGTTGCTTATAACATGGATTATAACATGGATGGACACAGTCAAAGCAACAGTTGTACGATTGAATGAAACTCGTTTTAATGTAAGGGTGAATTAATCAATCTGAGTTAACATTAAAAAGAGAAATACAGGTTTTATTAAATACAATATTTGTACTTATTTTGGTCATTTTGGTAAAGCTGCTCACAATGCAGCCGCGTTTAAAAAAATGTAATTAAAAATAAGCACAACGTCTGTTCCGTTGTGAATTAAAAAAAAAAAAAAAAAAAAAAAAACTACTTAACTATTTTCTTATCAATTTCTTTCCACTAAATTCCAAAGATCAGGTCCCTGCTGTCATGACAGTGACTTGATCTGTTTTAAATCTAGCTCATTTCACAACAAACACAGATAAGATGTCAGATGGTATCTGTCCCTTGATGACATGAGTCACTGGGAGATGGACTTAAAAATATCAGCTTGCAAATCAAGAGATTTGCTTAACAAAATATACTAAAACTTGCTTCAATTTGCACTTAAAATTTGCAAAATGTGGAGTTTGTTTGTACAAAGTAATTCAAGTTGTCACCACTTCCTGTTTTCTCATTTTTTTTGCCTCAGTGGATCAATCTACATATATATACAGGTAGTCCTCGACTTAAGGCGTCCTCAACTTACAGCAACTCAGACTTAAGAACGGGTGTACGGCGCAGCGTTAACATACATTTTACATGTATTTCCTCGACTTACGGCAAAAATCCGGA
>JAVCKU010000065.1:18869451-18887153 GCA_032273985.1 Hypsolebias coamazonicus
TGAGGTCTTGCCTCAACTTGGTCTCGGACCCTAAAAGTCTTGGTCTTGACTTAGTCTCGGGTTAGGTGGTCTTGACTACAACACCTGGTGAATACTTTAACTTATGGTACTTTATCCTAACAGGCCATCAGTATTTAGTTAAAAATTAGAGGGTGGTTGAAAATGAGGTCTGAATAGAGTAAGTCGTCCAAAATAATCTTAGGTTTACTTTTACACTTCCTCAGGGCTGCTTTTGACAATAAACAGAATCAAAGATGCACCCTTTTTGAGCTCTGTTAGTAAATCAAGATGATAATTTGACCATAACATGATAATTGTGGGATAGGGAGATGAAACAGGAACAGATTTGTACTGATCCTCAGCTTAATCACAGAGAGTAAAAAAAGATGAAAACACCCATGTGGGGGATTGTCTTCATTTCTCAGCTGAAGGTAAATGTAGTGTAGCCTTCATGTTGTCTATGAACTGCATGTACACATGCAGCAAGTATGTGTTTGCCTGGGTGTCTAAGTCAAGATATAATTATGGGTTCCACAGTGCTAAAGGGGTGGAGGGGTGGAATCTCTCTCCTTTTTGTGCACACACACACACACACACACACACACACACACACACACACACACACACACACACACACACACAAGCATGCATGCAAAATACACACAAGCCCAGCGTATTCAGCCCAAGGTGTTTCTGGAGCAGATACAATAACCAAAAGACAAGTCATATCAGCTTTGCAAACCCAGCCTCCGGTCAGAAGTGATCAACATCAGTGAAATACTGCAGCGGGTTGCAAACTGAGCAGTTCGCTTCAGACACCAGAATGATCCACCCTGCTCAATCGTGGTTATGAAACTTGGGGTAATAAACACTAATTTGCATGTTAATGTTTGATTTATGTCACATACTTTTTTTTAGCAGTTGCTAGAGTCAAACTAGAATGTCCACTAAATCTAATAAAGCTGATGGCAGGTTTCGGCATGTACTGTATGTGGATAAAAGACCAGAATACGGTCTTTCATGCCGAACGGAAGGCATTACAAAAGAACATGGTCAATTCCGAACCCCTTTGTGACACGAGGCAAGACACTGCCTTTCTGCATCCTATCAAAGAGGAGATTAAGTTGTCAAGCTGTGGGTCCTGGTCCAGACTGGTCTGCTGAGTGGATCTTCACAGGTCTGATCTCTGCCACTGCTAATAGACTGAGCTCAAAGGAGAGCAGGGAGAGCAGGGGAGGGAGAGAGGTAAGAAGGCTTTAAGATCACTTTACCTGGATTCGGCAGTGCGGCGCTGGTGGATTAGTGCCCCGGGCCTCATGGCACGCTAGTCTGCAAACACCCCATAGCACTCTACAACAGGTACGAACACACACAGGCCCATTCTTGACAGGGTGGCCAGCAAACACACACATACACAAAGTGGTTCATTATTCACTCCTGCTAAACGCATCTACCTGCAACACACACACATATGCTGAGGCACACAAACAAACACCCCGAGATCTGTACAGTTCATATCTCCAGCCTTTAGAGAAGTCACCCAGATGGACTAGCAGCAGATAAGACAACTCCTCTTCGTTCCAGCAGCTTATAAAACTTATACACTTATTTCTAGCGCAGCGTCAGTTGGGATGCTTCACAAAAAAATGTTCCCTGACATCATAAAAGCTTTGAGAAGTCTGTTCCCGGTCTGATACGACTCTGTAAGGTCACTCACTCATCCAGAACTGCAAAAGCACAACCCATAAAGGAGAAATACAGGTTGTTCTTGGCAGGAAGCAAAGAAACCCACCACAGCTCCATCTCCTGTCTCCACAGCCACCCCCACCCCCCCACTCCAAGTCACTACCTGATGACTTCTCCATCCGTTTTAATTGGTAATTATTTTGCGGGGTTTAATGCCTTTATTCAGACTGTCAGTGTGGAGTCAGGAGAGGAGGATTAGGTGCCCCAGGGGGACGAGACACTGGCACGGCCAGGACAGCTCATTTTTACACAGGCAGGGGAGGAGGACAGCTCATCTTTGATCCGGCTGGGGTTTCGCAGGCCAGAGGGGTGACAGCTGCACTTTCTTTAGCCCACATTTGAATTTGAATTCTATCTTAGGATGCAGCGCGCCGTGGACTTGGCAGGGCAGTGGGGTAATCTGCTCGGCACAAACGCCCGGGCCTTTTCTTCCTGTGTGCCCTCGCAGAGATTGGAGTAATTAAAGTTAAATGGAATGCATTAAAAACTCACTTGTGCCGAGGCTGTGGCGGCCGTGCCAACAGTGAATGGGCTGGGGCTGTCCTTTTACGCCGCTCTAATCCTGCGGAATATATGCGTGCCCCGTGACTTTGATGCTACACTACTAAAGCGCTGGAAACGGCTACCAGCGAAGCTACAACTGACTGCTGGCTTTCACCTCAGAAGAACATCTTGGAAAGCAAATTCAGCTGGATTCTGACATTGGCATGAGGGTTGGATGGAATCAGCTCGGGGAGTATTAGCACTTTGCAGACATGCATGTCACTCTTAAATTGCTATGTTTTGATGTACATGGTCTATTTAAATACCTGCACACTGCTTTTCCCTCTAACCTGTGATAACATTTAGAGCTGTCCACAACAGAAACTAACACTTGCAGCACTCAAGGTTGTTCCATAAATTGTTGGCCGACGTGTAAAGAGCAGCTCTCTGTGCCAACAAATACTGTCTCTTAAGGTGTGTGACTTTGTTGAAAAGGTGGCCACTCCCAGTTTTTTCCAGACATTTTAACCTGGACTTTATTTATCATAAAACACACACACAAAACAATAGACAGCATCTATAAGGAACCAAACCTGCTCCTCCGGGTTCAAGTCAATGGACTCGAAGCATCAAACCCCCGAGGTAATTTTCACCGCCTTTCATTTCAGAGGTATGCGGACAAAGACAAAGGGGGGTGCAGGCGGCAAAACTATCATCATAATCTTTTCCTGGCTTTGTGTGTGATCCTTGAGCCCTCGTAATGATAGGAGATTGGGCAGGGAGAAACCTAGAGCTGAGCCTAGAGGTGTTTTTTGAAAAAGAAACTATAAAACAACGTGAGTCGAGAGAAACATGGTTGTGAACCAGTTTAAGGGGAAAACTCTTACACTCATGGTTCACTAAAACATTTGAGACTAATTAGCAAACACATAAGTCAGTCACTATGAGCCGTCTCCCCAGTTATCCATGTCTTGGTATAGTCAAAAGAATACGTAGTTTAAGCCAGAGAACGCTCATCGCATGCTTGGTTTTCAGGTTTTACAGTAAATAAACCTAATTTAGACTGTTGTTAGATGATACAACGTTAGGAACGTGACATGCCTGAAAACTAGAGGTGTAATAGTACATGTACTCATACTCATCACTGTTGTAATGTCAGGGTTTAGTACATTGATCAGGCAAGAAATAAATTAGTCACCATGCTCTAGATGTGTTTTAGTGACCTTTTGCGACTAGGCTGAACAGGAAAGAAGTTCCATAATTTCCGGACTACAAGCCGCTACTTTTTCAAACGCTTTGAACAAAATTTATGGATTGTTACGAGCTAACGAGCTTCATGCCGCCAAAACATTTAGCCTCGTCACATCCGGGCTCTTACATAGCTGCCCAAAACATGTCTGGCGATCATGTGAAACACATTATCCCTGGGGGCCAGTGGTGTGGTCTACATTTTTGTAGTGGGTATACCGTGCTTAGAAACCAAAGTACACCGGTTAGTACAATGTACAAATAATTGTCACTTTATTTTGATTTTTAAGCATATTGATTGAACATTTCTAAATTTCTCTGATTCTTATATTTGAATAAATGTACAACAAACTTTGTACAACAGTTGGCTTTGTATTAAAAACATGTTATATAATTTATAAAACAGTATCAAAGCAAAACATGTTCAAGTATAAAATAGTACAGAATTACACAATAATTCACTGGATAAGCAAATGTAATGAACAAGCGTGGCATACAGATAGATTGTTATAGAAGCGTTTAACTGCTGTTTAACATATCAATCACAAGTTCCTAATGATGTGCTGTGTATCATTGGGCACTTTTATGAGGGTATACTGAACTTCTTAAGCTTTTCTAGTGGGTATACTCCATATGCCCACACACTGCGTAGACTACACCACTGCTGGGGGCACAACAAAGTATTTGTAGCCAGTCAACAAAAGTGTGAATCGTGCATTTAAAATGGCATTCCGAGCTCTGTGGCAGGCTTGGATGACTAGCGGTGAGAAATCATTTATCAAAACTGGTCGCATGCGAAGACCAACTTTTGCTCAAGTCTGCCAGTGGCTCCTGGCATGGAAAAAAGTTTGGGAACCCCTGGGCTATTGTACCTGTATTTTTATTTTAACCAGACGTGTTTCAGGCACTGTTCAGAAAACCATTTACCGTACATATTTGTGTACATTACCGGTAGCCTAAGTATTTAATTAAAAGTCTAAAAAACTTTCTGTTTAAATATCTCATGTTACAACTTGGACACCTGTGGCTTAAAGACAAATGTGGCCTGTATGTATACATTTATTTTCTGTTTAAAGTTAATGGGTGTGGCTTATATTCAGGTGCGCTCAATGGTCCAGAAATTACGGTAGATGCTATCTACTTAGGCCCATTCTTCACTACTGATGTTTTTTAAATTATTCTATCCACATTTACATATGTTCCCTGTCCACACATACAAACAAAAACCCAAAAATACCTGTAAAGGGGGAAAACACGTCCAACAATTTGATAAAATACAGAGAAAGAACATGCATAGATTGGCTGAAGATATTTCCAGATTTTAGTTTCTTCCCTACCATTTATGGTTCCACCTTCATTGTTAACCATTTCAACACATGAGCAAAGCTTGGTGACAAAAATATGATCAAGCAGGACAGATGTAAAAAAGAAACCCCAGTAAAAACATCATGTAAAAGAGAAAACCCTTCAAAAACAGCTCTATATTTCATTGTGTTTACAAAGCACAAAGTGATAGTGAACATGCACAAAATAGGCTGCTACCAGTCTACACATCTACAACAGTTTTAAAAAATCTTCATCTTTAATAAAATGTAAACGAGAAGAAAAAAAAAATTCCACCAAAGATTTTATTTGCATGTGTTTGAGAGGGACACATGCAGAAAAAAATCTGGATTATTGTTGACAGGACCTAAATCACTCTACACCAAAGCGAAGCAAAAATCGTTCTTTCAGAAAACACACTTCAGACATTAAATGAAACGATAACTGGGTTACAATTTACACACCTTAATAAACATAGTTAAATACCCTAATAGGAGTTAAAAAAAAAAAAACTACAACCGTGTATGAACAATACAACAACATTAGCTAAGAAGCTATGTGTGAGTGATTCATTTGATTTATTTTGTATTTTCACATTGGAAGATGCTATTCAGTTCTGCCTTTTTTATTTTTCATCAAGTCTAGGTCAAAATAATTGAAACAAACAATGATTTTTGTTCTATTTTCTTAACAAAAGAGAGATACCTTTCAGTTTTATCAAACTTTTTGTCATACAGCCTGAAGGCCACTGTTTACAATTCAAACTGAATGAACAAGTCAGAACAATATGACCCTATCTTTTTGGATTATAGCAAAATTATCAGTAGATAATTCTGCTTTGTTGTACCTTTGTTTTTTTTTTGGTCTCTGCTTCCAGGAGAGTTTTTGGTTAGATTGTAATCAATGTAAAAAGCTATTTTGTATTTGTTTCCTGTTGTACTTGTAACTACCCCTGACCCCAAAAATCTAAAATGATCACAATTTTTGTGTATTGTTGCACCTCTACTAAAAACGAAACAGTGCTCAGAGTGAGATGGACAAAGCATCTAAATCCCACAGACCTCCTCAGCTGTTGGTCACCTGCTGTCATGGAAGGCAGGCGATCATGTAATTGTTTCTGTCTGTGTGTTTGGCTCCAGAACCAGTGGATCCATTTCAAAGGGCTGCTCAGGATGAGGTCACTTGATGTGCATTTACAAAGTATTAACTTTTGGATTCAACCTAGTTTCAAATGACTGCCACAACTAATCAGCCTTTAAAACAGAAAACTTGATGTTATTTGATCGGTTTTACTGGTATTCAGCTAAAATTTTGTACAGTAGTAGCTGAGCAACTCCTAATACTCTGTGTAAAATCATTGTTTTACATTGTTGGTACAAAATATAAAAAAATGTTAATTTAAAACAGTTGTTTGTGTATGAAGTTTGTGTGCCACCGCACGTTGAATTATTTCCATTTCACTATAATTGTATACTGTAATAAAGGCAAGTTTTGGTAAATCATTTTGTTGTACTAGCTTGATCAAAAAATAGAGACAAATGGGGAAAACAAAAACAGAACTGTTGGGGTTTGTTCCTGAATATTTCCTTGTGCCCAGCATCTATCCAGCATCCTTATCTAAGAGCAATTTGTGAACTCATTACACTTTTATTGTGCAGTAGAGGTGAATATTTTGTGACAATATTGTCTAAAATGTTGAAAAAGCTCTGGTAAATATATTGTGATTAGGTTACAGAGTTAGAATTAAGATCTAAAGGGAATGTTCCCTATTATTGCTAGTAATATTTTGTTAAAAGACTGGTTCTGATTTTTAAAAAAAAATTATAAAAACAAAACAATCCCGACAAACAACAGGTACACACACACTGTCTTGATTTGTTTCTTTTCTTTTTTGATTTTAAATGAAAGGTCATGGCCTTTTGTGCCCAAAATAAATTTTGTAATTTTAAAATACATTTTGCATGTATATTTTAGTCATTTTTATAGATTTTTTCACAAGATGAATTTACAAATTCTGCTGTGTTTATTTCCCTGTCTTTATTTTATTTAACTTATTTTCTGGACTGCACATAGTGTACATTAGGGTTAAGGTTTCTTTATTTGTCGTTCGCACCACATGTGATTCATGTGGTGAAATGAATTTGTGTACACAGGGTTCCAGTTACATCCAACACAAGTATAAATTGTAAAGGAAAACAGTAATAAGATCTAAGATATGAACGAAGAATACACTAAGCAATAATAGTACAAAAACAATACAGTACACTGAAAAAAAGCAGCACGAACATGAGTGTGTGTGAGCAGATGAGTACAAATGAGCACCGCCTTATATGTATATACACACTGTATATTTCTTCTTTTGGCTGCTCCCTTCTTCAGCGGTCACCACAGTAAATTAACTCACACGAAGAATGGTCAATTATTTTTACACCGGATGTCCATCTTTCCTATCATGCAGCATGGTGGCGCAACTGGTAGAGCTGCTGCCGGTTCAAATCCTGGTCTGGGGGCCTTTCTGGGTGGAGTTTGCACGTTCTTTCTGTGCATGCGTGGATTTTCTCTGGATCCTCCAGTTTCCTCCCACAGACCAAAAACATGCATGTTAGACTGATTGGTAACTCTAAATTGTCTCTAGGTGTGAGTGAGAGAGTGAATGATTTGTTGTCTTGTTTGTCTCTATGTGTCCCTGTGATGGACTGGAGACCTGTCCAGGGTGTCCTCGCCTCTCGCACAGTGATGGCTGGACATAGTGACCAGTGACCCCCGCGACCCGAAAAGGAAAAAGCAGGTAAAGGTAATGGATGGATGAAGAAAGGTAACACCACAGTCATCAATCAAGACACATGAGAATGTCTGTCTCAAGTGACAATCCCATTGCCGTCCTCAGACTTCCAAATGTTTGCAAATAAACATTAAAAAACACTATAACTGTTTAAAGAGACAAAAAAGACTTCTTAAAACCTAATTTAATTTTAATCTTTTTCAAAAATTTAAAAATATATAATTTATATAATTAACTGCAGTTACTACACTGTCTTAAAGGTAACAGAAGTTGTTTCACAGGCATTTTTTGTTGTTGTTGTTTTTTAATCTACATGCAGTTATCTTGAACCTTAATTTTCAAACACTAGAGTGCTAAAGCATTGATTAAAATATCACTTTTTTAAATGTTCAAGTTAAGATAGGAGAGACAGGAGAGGACGGGGAGTGGTGGCAAAGAGGTTAGAGAAGGTGGGCCTGTGATCGGAAATTCTCCAGTTGAACCGACAACCTCAAAATGTGGGTGGGAAAGATGAAACACCCACACCTGACTGCCTCCACCCTCATCTGCCCCACTGGACCCTTGAGCAAGGCCCTTAACACCCACCAGGCACCCTAGATAGCAGCTCTCTGCTCCACACAGAGGGCTGTGGTAGCTCATTGGTCTGTGGTTGCACCAGGAAGGACATCTGGTGTAAAAACAATTACCAAGCTGTTGTGCGAGTTAGTTTACTGTGGTGACCCCTGAAGAAGGGAGCAGCCAAAAGAAGAAAAAAAGTTAAGATAGAAAAGATGTGGGGGTGCACATGCCTCATAAATGAATGTTTGCAAATGCATAAAACAGTCTGCATAAAATTTTACAAATGCAGACCCCCAAAACAAGAAGAGGAGCTCTTTTATTTATTTTACTTGGTTAACAACAAGAAATTAAGGACTGAAACTGAAAAATACTAATATTTATAAAAGTATATAAAAAAAACTGTTACTTTGGATCATGGTTTGCAAGTTAATGAGTGAGATTTTAATAAGCACACAGTATACTTTGATGTTTTTAACTTTTCAAATGTTGAGATTCTTTATTCTTCTGTGCAACTAAAACAGCAATACAATAATACCTAAAGACAAAGCAAATGATTCAATGTCACAAGTCAATGAGCATTTGATGTTGAGAAGGGTGCTTCAAGAATATCATTGTAGTTTTTTTCACTCACTATGTGGAACATACTTTATAATATCTTTAAAAAATATTTATGTATTTATTTAAGTTTATTCATAAAAACAAATCCCATAAATGATAAGAATACAAAATATAAAATGAAAGGTAGCAGAAAGAAGAAAAAAAAAAATCTTATTATATCTGCCCCTTTTTTCAATCAATTAGTTCAAATAATATTAAACTCTTAAGTAATATTAAACTTCAACTTCAACTCAAACCTAAACTTAAACTTCATGTAACAAAACAAAAGAATAAATCTGTCTAATTTTTCGTAACTCTAATACATTACGCATTAAGCTACTTCATATAATTTTTTTAACAATTCAGTTTTTATCCTTTTCTTAAATGTACACATTGACTTGGCATTTTTAACATCACTCTCCAGACCAGTCCACAATCCTATTCCTTGGATTGAAGTAGACCGTCCCTTCAAATATACTCAAAGAAACAACTGAACAGTTCCTCAGCAATCAGAGTCCGTAAAAGGATTTAAATCCTTTTAAGTGCTGGAGTCTGAAGGCGAACAATGAAAAAAGCCAGTTTTGAACACCTAAATTTTGCCTTTCACCCGTCCCAGAGGTCTTGTGGTTGATCTCCTAGTGTGCTCTTCTATCCAGCAATCCAGCATGCACACAAGTTACACAAACACACTGTGTCATGTGTGCAGCCAAAGGTCACTGTGACAAGGAGCAGGACTGGAGCAAGACAAGTGGTTTGGGACACTTTAGGGTAAAGGGCTCTGGACTAACACACACTTGCCTTGCACTGTATGTATGGTATACACAGTATGCAAATAACAAATGGGAAGCAACAGTTTTTGTAGCTTTTGTCTTGTTAGAGTTTGGATGTCTTGTTCAGTCAAACCTGTCTTGTTCTGTTCCAAGACGGTGATAAGACAAGAACATACACCAGCATGCTGCTGAAGATTGTATCAGTACGGCAGAGACAATAATTAACATATTTCTAAACGGAATAGGAAGACTTGCACTTAAAAGTTATTAATGATTTATTGCTGCGATATTATTGACTTTCTCTTTGTGTCCCTTTTACTTAACTACCGGTATGTGTGTTATGTTATGATAGAACAATTACAATCACTACTGAAGGTAATGCCTATCCTCTGTGATCTGGGAACATCTTAGTATACCGGATAAATAATAGTTTGCGATGTATAAAGTTAGAACATGGTTAAAATGTTTCCATTCCATCAACAATCCATTATTTAATTTAAACGGTTACCAATAAAGCATATTGCTTGACTTGTGAAAGTTTTTTTTTTTGACAAAGCCAATATTTTTATTGCAGTTATTGTGTTACTAAATTAACATGCTCAGGATGTAGAGACTGGCCCCCAATGAGCCTAAAACTGGACGGTTTCCCACTCCATTTTATGAAGAGGTGCTCCTTAATATGAAGTCACCATTGGATTAAATCTAGGGCTATTCAGAGTTTACATTATAGCTTTGATTCATTACGGCATTTAAACTATAAATACTTTACCAAGAATGTAATTTTGTTTTCTAGGAGTGCTACCAATAGAACTTGCCCCTCTGGATGGCCCGGCATTTTTTTTGCTAGCAGCAACAGCACAGTCTTAACGTGCTCCTTTTCCTTATTTTATCTGCAACAGTGTCATATTACAAATACATATTTCTGAAAATGTGATACTAACAACCACACTGACTTTTTCCTATACTTTTTTTTAAGTCATAGCACATATTTAACGTTAAAAACAAACTGCATAAACAAATTTAATGGTTTAATGATAAGATACACAATCCCTGTAGACCTCAACTCCTGCCAACTCTTTAAAGATAAAGATGAAACATATGTCAACACAATAAAGACTAGTTTAAAAGTCACTCTCATTGTAACCAAAACTTATTATTGGCAATAATTCACATTACTGAACTACAGAGCTTAAGTCATATTATAAAAGAAAATCCCATTTCATATTAATTCATCAAAAGAGATTAAAATAATCATATGCTTGTTACTTGGCCTCTAAATCATATAAATACAACTTTAAAGAACCAACACTTCATTTTGTTAATCATTGTCATTATGCTGTGAGATTTAATCAGGTAAAGAGGCTTTAACTGCCAAACAGATGATTCTTTAATACACAGTGCAAACCCATATCATCAGCCTTCCATCACCATGCTTGAGAGTTGGTCTGATGTGGTTGTCTTGATATGCTGTTGTTCACCATGAAATGTTGTGATGTGTATTTTTTCAGTTGTTTCCAGTATGTTTTGTCTCAGTAAAGTGCATTGTTATAGAAGTCTTGAGATTTGTCTGAACCTATGTTTACAAAACTAAACCTGCCATGTTTTAACACCAGCTGTCTTTCAATATCGTTTTACACCAAAACACTTTTGTCTGTGTTGTTTTCTAAGATTATCAAGAAATGTAATATCCAATATGCAAAGCAAAACATGTGGATTATAAAATTAAATTACAGTATTTTCTTGCTTTCTCTCATTCTGGGCTTTGACTGTCTGCCCTCTAGATAAACTTCACTTCAGGGATTACAGGTATTCTGTCATGATTAATGATTTCCCTTTATGATTGCAGCTGTACAAAGATGAACTTGCATTATAACATTTCCCCCAAAATAATGGTCAGCAAAAGTTTCTTGGTTAAGATGTATGCTGAAACATCTTTGCATTGGGTAAAACACTTGAATGCTTCAGACTTGAAAAATAAATTTTGCATTTAAAACCCAAACACATTAAAAAAACATTTATTGTGTTTCTGTTGTACAGATTTTGCAAAGATAGCACTTTTACATCTGTTTTTGTTGTTTTTTCATATGTAGTTCCGTTTTTTTCAAATGTTCATTTACACCTTAGGGCCACCGTACATATGGCTCAAAAGTGGCACAATAAAGAATGGCACATCACATTACGTGTCAGGTTTGTGTCATTCCAGAAAACAGAGAAGACAAGCAATATAAACAGCTCACCATGTTGCTTCTGGTGCAAACAAGCAATGCAGCAAGCAATGTTGCCCAAAAGAATACCCAAAGCTGAACCATGTCAAAGCACAAAAAGGAAAGAGCTCTCAGGACAAAAGAGAAAAATCCTTTCCCAGAGGGGAATGCATTCCAGACTCGGCCCCCAGTCAGGGAAAGCTTAAGAGTTTTATTCGGGTTCATGAGAATGGCTGGAGTTCATCCAAGGACAAGTTACCCACAAAGCAGAGGAGCTCTGACTGGACATTTCAGACTTTACAGATCATATGTCTCTTTAACTACATCATCTGGAAAAAAAACTCTGTGGTAGGTCTTTTTAATCTATGCAGCATCCCTGCAGTTTTATTTGCCCGCCTAATCATAACAACAAAAATCTCTGCTGACTGCTGTCAGTTACCAGTATCACAAGTATACTGATAATACTTTGTAGTAGCTGTACTTTTGACAAGCGGCAACCCTCCCTAGAGTTGCTTTCACCTTGTGAGTCTGTGTGAATGTGTGTGTGTGTGTCTTTAAAAACAGTAAAATTAATCTAGGGTAACATCTACTGTAGCTGGAGCTCCACAAAGTTGTTTAACGTAGTTTGAAAGGTGAATATTCATCCAGCCATTATTGTTTACCTGCTTCTTCCTTTTTGAGTCACAGGGATCACTGGTTCAGTTATCACTGTGTGTGAGACGGGGGACACCCTGGACAGGCCTCCAGTCCGTCACAGGGACACGTATAGCATATTTGCACTGCTCCTAATCAGCCCCAACTCTGCTCAGGCTGGATTTGCACCACACTTTAGGACTGATTCTGGAGGCGTGTCTAGAATCCAAAATGCTGCTAATGCGAGTTCTGCGATGAGTTGAACTCAAAGCAGTCTGCTGCTCAATAAATAATGTTAAATTATTATATTTATATATGAATATTTCTGTTAACTTATTTTATATATGAATGTTTCTGTTCAGTGCCCTGAGATGACTTCTGTTGTGACTTGGCGCTATATAAACTGAATTAAATCTGATGAAACAGATTCTACCAAAAAAAAAAAAAAAAATCTATATTTAAAATTCTATATTTTTCTTCATCATTTGATGTATCTGCACTTATTGTGGTCTTGTTTCTTGTATGCAGATTATTTTTTCTTGTATATAGATTATTTTTAGCTTTGATTTAAAGTTTAGCTTTAATTTAAAGTGTAATGCTTGTTTTATGATTTGTACATCTGTGGGTTAGAATAAAGTTGAACCAAAGGCTGTATCTCTTCTTTAAACATGTTTGAGGGACATATTCCTGAGATATCCAATAATTTTGTCTTTTTATGATTTTTCAGCTGAGTTAACTTTAATTAACAGATTATTTAATAAAGTCAAAGTGATAACAGGATTTCATGATAAAGCTGCACCGTTTATTTTTCATCTTCACTGATTAAAAAATGTATATTTTTTATACATAAAATGTAAAAAAAAAAAAGTTTCCACCTTTCGCCCCGGTCCTCCTGGCTGCCAGGGCTCGGAATCTGGCCTTTGTGAGCACGCGAGGCCGGGGCTCGGGGTCCGGCCTTGCGTGCTTCAACGGGTCAGCAGCTCGTATGATCTTCCATGGTGACTCCGCTCGCTCCAATTTTGTCGTCGGTCACCAAAACAAAAAACGCCTAGTCTTCAGAATTAAACACGGCGTTGTCATTATTGATTTTTAAAATCTTAAAAATAGATCCAGATGCTGTTCAGCGTTTTGAGAAATTGCAAATGGAGGGATCGGTGAAAAATTTCTGAGATCCAGTGACTCTTCCCCCTGACCAATCAGTGTCCTGCATTCACGTTTCAGTCCGGGGGGAGCTCAACTGAGCTCACTCGGTCCCACTAGAGAAGCAGGGACGAAAAGAGGTCCTGAATCAGCCTCACGTCAGCTAAAGATACTAGCTAAAGTATTGGTGCAAAAGGGTTCTTTCCGTGGCAGGCTACGCAGAGTTGGGGCTGATTAGGAGCATTGCAAATAAACCAGTAGAGACAAATGAGACAAACAACCATTCACTCTCTCACTCACACCTAGGGACAATTTACTGGTAGTTACCAATCAGCCTAACATGCATGTTTTTGGTCTGGGAGGAAACCGGAGAACTCGGAGAAAACCCACACATGGACGGAGAGAACATACAAACTGCACCCAAAAAGGCCCCCAGCTGGGATTCAATCCAACAACCTTCTTGCTGAGAGGAAGCAGCTCTATCAACTGGGCCACCATGCCGCCTAATGGTGATTATAAGTTATATATTTGCTTTTGTGAAGAAAAAATAAATAAATAAATAAATAAATAAATCACAGCCAAGCAAGGTACAATCACAAATCTTTACAGGACGCCATTATGTAACAGAGATCGAAAGGTGAGATGAGAAGAGGGTGTGAGCCATTTCATAACTATTGTACAGTTAAAAAAAAAAAAAAAACTCTCGATACACTTATTTCAATTTACAATTAGGATACATAGCATGAAGCTGCACTGTTCTAATTATGACCCTCGATCCTTATTCATCGTTCAGACTCACCATGAATCGTGTGCTATAAAATTACCTCTGACTTCAATCATGTCTGATGTTTTTCTACACATTTCTCGTCAGGGACACAGAGTCAGCTTCATGCTACAGATATATTAGCTCAGTCACAGAAAACATTCAGAATACATACTGCATAGCAACAGTTAACTAACCAGCAAACATCTCATTAATAGTCCAGAGGACCAGACTTAGCTTTTTAGATTTTTCTACCTGGATTATTGAGCATGCATAAGGGTCACATTAATACCAAATTATTATTATTATTATTGCTTATTTCTTATATTAACTGTATTTTTGTTTGTTTGTTTACAACTGATTTGTTGAAGTCCAACCACACTTTATAAATTCACCAATCACATGAACATGCAAACAAATGTAAATGTATGATTAAAAAAAAAATTCTAGGAAGATAAAAATTATTTGTGCAAGCAAATGGTCTAGTCTTTTCACATGCGTCAATCAGTTATTTACCAAAAGGTCATTGGTGCTAATAAACTGATGGGAAAAGTAAACTACATTTTACTATAAGTAAGTGATTTCTTAAATTACCACAGTAGAAAGTCGTTGAACTAATTCAAAAGTAGAATAAAATCCTAAAACAGAAGAAACATAAAAATATATATCTTTCTCTCTTGATCTCTTCCCAACACACTCACTAGCAAATATAAGTAATATGGTGGGGCTGACTAAGATAAAGGGCTTCATACTGCAGCTAGTGTCTATGAAAACATCTCCAGGGAGTAAAATTGAGTTTTACCAGGAGAAACAAACCAAGGAGCTCTGAAGCAGCAAGATGCATACCGTACATCTAACTAAAAGCAACCAGCTCCAATTAATGCATGCTGTTAAAGTGTGATGTGTTGCAGCATAAAACTGTACATTATTAGCCTTTTAATCTTGTTGAAAATATGCAAAATTCTCATTAAATAGTCTAACTGAAACTATTTGCAAATGCAATACATTAAAAAGATCTAAAGAGTGGTTTTACAGGTTTACACCGATTTAACCTCACTTACAACTGTTATCTGGCCCTTATCAGTACTGTATAATAAAGCAACAAACCAGCTCACTTACCAGGTTTCTTCCCACTTATAAGCTTCATGGCTGCTCTCGAGCTTATCTACTAAATACTACATGAAAGGAGGTTGTTAATGCGTCTTTATTCAGCTATGCGCGTTTAAAAAAAAAAAAAAAAAGCCTCACAAAGTGAGGAAACTACCATTAAGCGTCAGACATGTACCCGGTAAACTTGAGCAGGATGGTTTTGACTCTCATCAGGAACACAAGGTAAGGGGCGGAGCTCTGGCACATTCGGCCTGCCTCTTGACAAGAGTCGAGCTCTGATTGGTCGTAGCAAGCCAGGCCTACTTATCAGGAGCTTTTTCACCACCGGGAACCGACCAATCACAGCCCTCCAAATGACACCAGAAGTCCATAAACACAAAAAGGTCTCCCTGACGACGGAAGATTGCTGAACCTCACGACATGACTTACTAAAAATGAAAAAATATATATCGTTCTCAAGCATCAGTTATGAAATATGACAAAATTAATCATATTTAATTAAACTCCAACGACAGCTTATTGTGTCAGCGGTTGCAATTGCTCTCGTTGCATCATCATAATGGCAGGACGATTGTGCAAACCCTGCAACAACCAGCTTGTATGACACAACAGTACAATGCCCTCTTGTGTCAGAGCAATAACTGCAGCAAATACAAAAAATATACACAGTATATTTAAATTTCCTTACGAGGTCTGTTGCGTTTCACAGACTCCGTCCTGCTCCTCCGCAGGCGGCACCTCTTGGCCGGGGACCCGTTGCACTCCTTGTCATCGGCGCGCTGCAGGTGATGCATGCTGCTGTCAAACGTACTGCTGCCGGATCCCGCGGTGCTCAAGCCGAATGAATTGTTGCTGCAGCAGCTGCCGTTAGCGGCTACGACGACGTGGCTGCTGTGAAACCCCCTCTGGCTCTGGCCGTTGCCGACGTGAAAAGGTCCCGACGCCCCCTTCTTGTCCACCAGTGACTTGGCTTTCTCCATGATGGCTTCGAGCGGCCTAGCCTAGCTTTAGCATCTGCGAGAAAACAGAGCGGAGAAACTCGATTACCCGGACTAGCTTAGCTTAGCTAGCTAATATTAGCCTTGCGCTCGCGACCTAACGAGACACCCGCGTGCGACCAGCGAGCGCCGTTTTCTACCCTGAAAAACCAAACAAAATGGTGGCGTACATTTTTTTTTTTTTACAACTAATGCAGTTTGACTGGACTCGCGCGCACCCGTTAAAACGCAGCGTGTCCTTTGAGGTCACTCGCGGTCATTTCTCCTTGAGATCCGAACAAGCGCAGCAGCGGTGTGTGTGTGTGTGTGTGTGTACAATAACACACGCATGCATGCGTGTGTATGCGTGAGTTATTGGACTGCTACGTCACACCCCAGCCCCTCCACTGAAGCCTGAACTCGTTCGCCTCCCCTGACCGGTTTTCCAAGCGCTCCCTGCACTAAAACTACACCGCGCTTATACTTTGTGTATCCGTGTCGCCTTTTGTTACCTTCTGTCGGATAATAATAAATATATGTAGCACCAGTCCGCACAGCGGGTGCTGCTTGATTTCTAACCCCTCCCAAACGTGATATGCGCTCCAGACTCTGCAGCTAATATAGATCATTCACCAAAATGACTAAAGTAACTCTCTAATTGCATTAAAAAGGCACTCATGAAATACTGTGTAGGAATACCCGGTGATAACATGTCTTTGGTTAGTAGAGCTTTAGATAACATGCACTCTTCAGTCAGGATGCAAAGGTCAGACAGCCCCAGTTTGATAAACGAAAACAGTCACCTAAAAATGAGTCCTGTTTTGCGATTTAAAAAATAAGTTCTGATTATAAATTATGTTAACAAAGAACTTGGTAACAACAGATAAAAAAAAAAAAAAAAACTTAAAGTATGACACTCCTTTACTGTGGAGTAAGAACACCTGGAGTAAGAAGTCCTTACAGCAGGGGCGATTCTAGAATCTGACCTTCAGGGGTGCTTAGCCCGCTGTGCTGACAATGGCTCTTAGCTTGAACAATGTGGTGGCCATTGGCGTCAGAAGCATTTGTAATGTGGTGGGGTGGGAGGGTCTGAGGGTCCTCCCCCAAAATATTTTGGATAAAGTAGATGCCATGTCCTGCATTCTGGTGTCATTTAATGGGTTGTTAAACATCTAAGTTCACCTACACAGTGTTTCCCCTATCATTATACAAGCGGGGTGCCCCACCCCGTCAACAGAACTGAGCACCCCGCCTACCAAACCGAACTTACCCCAACCGGCATTGATAGCACTAAGCTGGCAGCGCGAAATACAGGCTCTCCAGCTAAAAAGCTAAAGGCAGCACTCACGTTGCCTCTTCTCTCAAGCT
>JAVCKU010000065.1:18891701-18902258 GCA_032273985.1 Hypsolebias coamazonicus
TTTAGACCAAATATTGCCGATTTGAACAAATACCACAAAAACATGAAAATTAACACAGACATAGGGCTATACAACATTTTACACACATTCCAGGGAGTTTATCAGCTAAAAAAAGTTAATTTTGGGGTAAGTCCCTCTTTAAAGCAAACAGGAAGTTCTATCCGTGCTATCTCTCTCTCTCTCTCTCTCTCTCTCTCTCTCTCTCTCTCTCTCTCTGTGTGTGTGTGTGTTTTTGTTTATCTTACCTTTTAAGGCCCATTTTCGTGCTTATTCTGTAGGATCAACTCTCCCGAGCCCCATAACAAGAAATGCCGTTGGAGGGTAACGGTTACGTTGTTAGGTTTAGGACTAAGGTGTGAACTGAGGACGGGTTAGGCTAAGGTATGGACTGGTAATGGTACTGGTAATGGTACTGGTAATGGTACTGGTAATGGTACTGGTAATGGTTAGGTTTAGGATAAGGCTCAGGGTTAGACTATAGAAATGAATGCAAAATGAATGGAAGTCAATGCAAAGTCCTTGTAAAGCTAGAAAGACAAATGTGTGCGTGTGTGTGTGGGGGTGCATGTGCATATGTGTGTGTGTGTGTGAGCAGCAAGACTGGATTTGCTCTGACTGAGGGGTGGGGAACGGAGGATCCCAGTCCAGGATCTTCTCCCTTCCCCTCCACGCCTCTGTCTGTTTAACGCATGATGGTTGAAGAGATAAGTGACGGTGATGGATGAGCCCAGCTTTGTGTAATTATTGTCCTGGTTATCGTTGTCGCAGCTGATAACATACATCACAGCATCCCAGCCCATTTTACATGTGACAAATAACCAGCACTAAAAAATAGTAAAAAGAGGACGCTCAAAATCATTTGTGGGCCGACCCCAGGAATGTAGCTCAAGTGTCGACTAATAGAGGGTCATGGAGAGTGTCGAAGGGTTAGTCCAGCATTTTGAAATGAAGTTTTGTGGAAAATGATAAGCTAATTATTATCTTACCAGCTGTGATCTGATGTCATATAGTGACCTTTTAAATAAAAGATGTTCCAGGTAGTTGTGAGTGAATAAATAAAGTAGAGATGGTGTCTCTGTTTTGCCTGTGTCTCTTTCCACGTTGCGCTGCAGCGAGCCTGACCTCTGACCCTGCGCTCTGTGGCTGACTGAGCCGACTGCTGTTAATTGGCCTTGTAACAATATTTCAAAGAGTGTTACACAGACATGTAGAATGTGGGAAAAACACATTGTGAGTCGATTAGCGTTGTCATTTCTCACTCTGATGAGTTCATTTTTCATCCAAAGGGTCTTTTTTTTTTTTTTTTCAAGCAGTCCGATAAAAGCCATCATGTTCAATCAGCTTTCAGTCTTATCCGATCAACTTTGATGGATCTGCAGCAACTGTTAGATGTAGAAGTTGTACAGCGGTCACGTTCCCTTTTTAAACAAAACAATGAAGAATTGAATTAAGTTACAAACTAATTTAAGATGGAAATAGTTTTCATTAATAAACTTGACATACAAATTTTATGGATTAGATTTAGGCTGTAATCTGGATTCATAACTTTGTTTTATTACCTGCTATAAAGGGAAGTGATAATGTATTTAAGTGGCACCTGTGTGTGCATATGTGTTAGCATTTTATCTAGACTGACCCTGGATTTTTTTTATCTGGACAGAGACGGGATTATAATGAACAGGGCCAGCAACTCTAAAAAGAGTCTCCATGAATTCAATATCCGTCAAGGAATATAGTTTATTTTCTCGCTGCATCACACAGAAAAGGCTTTTAAGCGCCATCTCATTTTTTCCTTTCACGTTAAATAACTCACATAAGGTCCAAAAGAGACTACACTTCATCCCGCCCCCTCATACACTGGTAGGTTGTGCTCCCCTTCTGCGAAGGAGGAGTCTAGACCCTAAAAAATCTGTAATGACACGGGACATCCGCCACTTCCAGTTCCTGATCTCAAGTCATGCAGCGGAAGCGGCCAGCGCTGTAAACTGTAACCTTTTCCTGCCTTGATAATACAATTGGTAAAACTGAATTCATGTTTCCTTGATTTATTAATAGTGTGGGTTGCTGCTTCTGAGCGGGATCTGAGCTGGGGGTCAGCGTGAGCTGGGGGCGGACCTGGGGTCTGGTGAGACCTGAGGCCCACAGCTAGCAAGAGCTGGCTGCAGTGACCCGTGAACTGCGGCTAGCTCCCGTTGTAACATGTTTGTTCATTATGTTAGTAAAATATCCTATAAATCACTTGACAGCTTTTAATTAAACTCTCAAGAACTACCATAATTTCTGTCAAATAAGTCATACCTTTTGGCCTAGTTTGCATACCCTGTGACTTATACGCTGAAGCGACTTATGGTTTTTTTCCCCATATTGAAACCAATTTTTGGTTGAGATACAACCGTTTTTATTCATTATGACATGGAAAATATTGAACACTACCATTTTCAGCTACTAGATGGCACTCAAGTAGTATGGCATGCCGTTGTGTCATGTAATATGTAAAAGTGACTATTAATGACACAATTGGCTTGCCATAGCCTACCACCTTCGTCCAGCTTGCCTGGATCAATCATCAAATCAGCTTCATTTCGTTGTGACTCCCCGGCAAAATGCAGCTGATTTGACCATTAAAGTGCATTTATTAAGTAAAAGTTAGACTGAGACACACCTTTGAGAATGAAATCGAGCAAACAAATAATTGTTTTTTAAGTGTTACGGTAATCTTGTTAAAGTCCTCCCGTGCATGCTCCTGCAGCCGCTATTTGGCAGCCAATTGATTTTTGGCACAACACCGGCCCACATTTCTGGGTTAGGCCCACATTTCCGGGCGTGAGCAGTGATGCATAATAGATGCGACTTATACTGCGAAGCAACGTATTTATGTTTTTTTCCCACTTTATTAGACATATTTGGACTGATGCCACTTAAACGGCGGTGTGACGCGTATGTAAAAAAAAGTAATTATTTGATGTACATCAACACCTGAATAACTTTTGTTGTCCACTCCACTTAAGATGGCCACCGCAGCTAATTAGCCTTAGCAAACTGAAGGAGAGTTAATTTTCTGTCAATTTTACAGATTTTAATCTGAAATTGGATGTGGTGGTAGCCCATATCCTGAGTGCTAAGACATTACACAAGATATTGCAATAATTTGTGTCATATCCTTACATTGTGTCAAATATTTGTTCTCTCATTTAAACACACAGTTGTAATGCACTTGCAGCAGGGGGGGGCGTCAGGTTTTACAGTCCCCTCGTTATTTAGTTCCACATCTGCTCAGCTCATGAAAGAATCGGTCCTCCTTGCCATTTTGAATCAGTGTGTGATCCCATCAATTACAACGAGCTGTACAGACCAACACTTCCTCACAAATTAATGGATGTTTCAGGAGCTCAGAGCTTTGACATTCAATTGAAAACTTGAAAGAGCAAAGAAAAATCATCACGGGGTCATTTAACAGTAAAAGCTCTCTGGTCTTTTATGTAGCTCAGGTGTGAATGTTGAAGATGCAGGTGAGTTTTCAGAAGGGTATTAAATTCTTTCAGTAACCTCATTCATCAATTTAAAATAATAGCTCATACATTTAACCATAAAGGATCCTCTGTTTGTTTGAAAAGCCTGTATGTGATGAGAAAAATGTTATGTGAGGATGGTAAAATTAAATTGTTGAAATTATTTTAGAGAAAAATACATTTTCAGACAATCGTCATATGAATTTATTTAACATTTACAAATTCTACTTGTAGAAACAGAAAAACTCATTTTTTTGGCACATAATTAAAAAAGGTCCTTGTCTATTAGCAATTTAGTTTAAAAAAGGCTATATTAGATGCCACAAACAGTGTAAAAATTGTTATGGTAAAATTTTCAGTTAAAAATTGACATATTTTTAAGTGTTCTTAAAGTTGCCAGACTTTATTTATATATTTTTCTTTTTTAACCAGGAATGTCTCATAAAAATACAGCATCTCTTCTGATGCTGGTGAGGATTGCGGAGAAGATACAATGTTTTAACCTGAGATAATCATAAAATAAAGAACAGCTGCATGTAATAACACAATGTAGATGCAAATATGCGTCGATGCAGTGACTCAGCTGGTGAGAATACACCACACATCTCATCAGATTTCATACAAGGAGGAGCTGCTGTTTTGTTGTAGTTTCTTTTTTCTTTTTCTGATTGTCTGCTCAAGAGACCAAGTGAACTTTAGGCTTCCCAGAGACACATCAGTCAGTGCTGGTCTGTGGAAGTGGAGCTGTTCTACAGGTCAGACAGGTCAGGGAGCACAGAGAGTTCACTGTTGGCTGCCTGAAGCTGACACTGTCATACTGGATTACAAAGCTGCTAAAAGCCATCATCAGAGTTACTTATTTGGTTGTTATAGGGATTGAACAAATAGAACAACAGTTCAAATCTTATGAAATTTGATTCTGTAAAAAGGTTGTGAACAATAAATGTCTTACATGTTGTAGATAACTCTTCCATTGATCCCAGTTTGGAGAAACAGAGTTGAATTATGTCTCGGTTTCAGAGTAAACAGTTAATCAGGCTGCTGCTGTCTTAAAACACTTCCATTCTCAAATATTTTGTTGCAGTTTATGTGAGCTGCAATTTAAATGCCACCATCAATTTCATGTCATGTTTATTCTTGCTGAAATATTTTGATAAACCTTCTGAAAGAAGATATATCAAAGAAGAAGCTCCTCCTTGAATCGCCACCTTATCATGGTTGAGTAATTTGTGTGCCTGAATGATCCTAGGAGCTATACTGTTGGGGGCAATTGTAAATGCCCCTGATAGGGTCTCTCAAGGCAAATTGGTTCTAGGTGACAGACCAGACAGAGTGATTCCAAAGGCTTATGGACAAAAGAAAACAAGGAGCTCAGTGTCTCTTGCCTTGACCTTGGTTACTGGGGCCCCACCCAGAAGCCAGGCTTGGGGGAGGGGCTCGCTGGCGAGTGCCTGGTGGCTGGGTCTCTACCCATGGGGCCCAGTCAAGCAGAGAAAAGAACCTGAGCTTGTGCGTGGGGTTGAGAGGTACCGACTAGATATAGTTAGGCTCACTTCAATGCACAGCATGGGCTCCAGAACCAATCTCCTTGAGAGGGGCTGGACTTTATTCCACTCTGGAGTTGCCCTTGGTGAGAGGCGTAGAGCTGGTGTGGGTCTACCTTTATGCCTCCGACTTGGTAGCTGGAGTTTTCCTCAGTGGATGAGATAGTGGCTTCCCTGTGCCTTTGGGTGGTGTTTGTGCCTACGCGCCAAATGGCAGTTCAGATTATCTGGCCCTTTTGGAGCCCTTGGCAGGGGTGCTGCATGTGTTCCAGCTGAGGACTCCTTTATTCTGCTGGGGGACTTTGAAGCCCATGTGGGTAATGTCAGCATGACCTGGAGGGGCATGATTGGGAGGAACAGCCTCTCTGTTCTGAACCCAAGCAGTGTTCTGTTGTTCAACTTCTGTGCTAGTCATAGTCTGTCCATCACAAACACCATATTTGAACATAAGGGTGTACATAGATGCACTTGGCACCAGGATGCCCTAGATTGTAGATCAATGATTGACTTTGTAGTCCTGCCATCTGATTTGTGGCCATTTGTTTAGGACACTCAGGTGAAGAGAGGAGCTGAGCTGTCAACTGATCACCATCTGGTAGTGAGTTGGTCAGATGGCTGGGGAAGATGCCGGACAGACTCAGTAGACCCAAACATGTTGGAGGAGTTTGCTGGGAACATCTGGCAGACGAACTCATCAGAGAGATCTTCAACTCATACCTCTAGAAGACTTTTAACCACATCCCAGCTGTGTGCTTCTTGTGACAGCCATCCTTGAACCAGGTGGTGGACATCTGGGTTAGGGAGGCTGTCAAGCTGAAGAAGGAGCCCTATTGGGCCTTGTTGGCTGGTGGGACTCTAGAGGCAGCTGAGGAGTAAGTTTGAATGTGTGAGGAGTTCAGTGAAGCCTTTGAAAGAGACTTTCAGTCAACTCCAAGGAGATTCTGGCGAACCATCAGGTGGTTGAGGAGGAGAAAGCAGTGCTTTACTAACACTGTGTTAAGTGAAGGGGGGGGGAGGGTACTATTGACCTCAACCAGTGTTGTTGAAAGGTGGAAGGAATACTTCTTGGATCTTCTCAATCCCACTGGCACATCTTCCATGGAGAGAGCTGAGTTGGGGGATTTCAGGGTTGGTTTGTCCATAAATGTGACTAAGGTTGCCAAGATAGTTAAAAAGTTCAGCAGCAGCAGGGCTCTGGGGGTGGATGCGATTTGCTGTGATTTCCTTAAAGATCTGGATGTTGTGAAGCTGTCTTGGTCAATATGCCTTTGCAAAATCATGTGGACATAGAGGGCAGTGCCACTAGATTGTCAGACTGGTGTGATGGCTGTCCTATTCGAAAATGGGGACTAGAGGGTGTGCTCTAATTATAGTGGTATCACTCTCTTTTGCCTCCCTGGTAAGGTCTATTCAGGGGTACTGGAGAAGTGAGTCAGATCATTGGTCAAACCTCAGATCCAGGAGGAACAATGTGGGTTCCATCCTGGCTGTGGAATACTGGATCAGCTTTTACCCTAACTAGGGTCCTCGAGGGGTCATGGGAGTTTGTCCATCGAGTCTGTATGTGTTTTGTGGACTTGAAGAAGGCTTTCGACCGTGTTCCTTGAGGTATGCTGTTGGGGTTGCTCCGTGAGTATGGGATTGGGGTCCTGTTGTTACGGGAGGTTTGGTCCCTATACAAGCAGTGTAATAGATTGGTTCACATTGCCGGTAGTAACGCGGACCCCTTCAGGGTGGGAGTTGGACTCTGCCAGGGCTGCCCGTTGTCATTGATTCTGTTAATAACTTTTATGGACAGATATTCTTGGTGCAGTCAGGGGTTGGAGGGAGTCCGGTACAGTGGTCTCAGGATTCCTTATCTGCTATATGCAGATGTTGTGGACCTGTTCTCAAAAATTCTAGAAAAAATTTTTTGTGACCAGACTAGATCAATTTATTACTAAACAAAATATTCTAAGTAACAGCCAGTATGGGTTTAGAGCAACAAAAAAAAACCTTTACATCAATGGCTCTCATTGAATTAATAGAACAAATAACGTCTGCTGTCAATCAAAAACAATATTGTGTTAGTATTTTTGTTGCTTTAAAAAAGTATTCGATACTATTGACCACACTATTCTCCTTGAAAAATTGAACAAATATGGGATTAGAGGACCAGCATTACAGTGGGTATCTAGCTATTTGAAAGATAGGAAACAATATGTACAAATAAATGGTGTAAAATCTGACCTCTGCAATATCACATGTGGAGCTCCTCAAGGCTCTGTACTTGAACCAAAGCTGTTTATTTTATATAGGGGGGAGTGGTGGCGCAGTGGTTAGAGATGTGGACCTGTGATCAGAAGATCACCGGTTCAAGCCACAGTACCGACAACATAAAAAAAATGTGGGTGGAAAAAGGTGAAACACCCACACCTGCCTCCACCCTCATTCGCCCCACTCTGGGCCCCTGAGCAAGGCCCTTAACCCGCACATCTGCTCCTTAACAGGTCTCTCTTGAAAAAAAATGAGTTCTCGTGGCTCAATGAGACTACCTGGATAAATTAAGGTAAAAAAAAAAAAAAAAAATCAGGTGTACATGTAGTCTACGTGATACTCGGGTATACGGAGTATACCCACTTAAATGTGCCCAATAAGTAAACTTTTTTTATATAGCACTTATCATAGATACATTCACAAAGTGCTGTACAAACTACAAAATAAAAGCTTAAAATAGAACAAAAACAAACAAACATCTGATTAATAAAAACAATAAAAACAGCTGCTTAAAAACAAGAACAGCTGATATAAACACTAAATAAAATATTTAACTAAAAGCTTGTCTAAATAAGTGTCAAACAGCAGTTAAACACCTCCGTAACAATCTATTGGTATATGCAGCGCCTTGCTTTGATACTGTTTTATAAATTCTATAACATACTTTTAATACAAAGCCAACTGTTTTACAAAGTTTGTTCATTTATTCAAAGAGAAATTTGGACATGTTCAATATGCTTAAAAATCACAATAAATTGATTATTACATTGTACTTTAGTTTCTAAACACAGTATACCCAGTACAAAATGTAGAATCCCCGGCTTCGGCATCATGGTGTCCCTGGGCAGCACACCCTATCCCCAAAATGTCCCCCGATCGCCTTCAATAGTTAAATTCATTCAACCTTTATTTAGGCAGGTTAATCCCATTGAGCCTCGAGGACTCATTGACAAGAGAGACCTACTGTAGTTTCAACAAAGAATGATGACAACAGATGCAGAGACTAATTTCACCATTGTTTGGAAACGTACAGTGATAGCATTATTATTATTATTATGTGTGTAGCCTACTGTACGCTGTGCAATTCAGTTCAGTTTATTTATAAAGTGCCAAGTAGTGTTTAAACTGAGCCAGATCCTGCCGGAACGGGAACACTCTTATTTTGACAGGGCGTGTTCCAGTAACTGCTTGGATCTGGTAACTCTCAGGCTTACTAATAAAAAAGTTATGAACATATATGACTGCCTTGAATGAATAAAATTTATATTGGGTATGTAAACTGAAAATAATCACACACATTTTAAACACAACAGACAAGCTTTTTAATATCACATACATTACCTTTCAAGTAAGCATATCCGCCTCTACCCTTAAAAAAATCTCCGCCCCTGAAAGTGCAAAATAGTCATGCAATTTTATTAAAGAACTCAAAAATATCATTAAACAGTTCAATAAAATTGCAGAACAGTTCAACAGTTTAAGTGGGTCAATAATAAAATTTAGATTTTTTTTTTTTTTTTTTTGGTGCGCTAATATGTCAAAATATGTTAGGATGCTTGACAGAAGCGGAGTGTTTACAAATGTAGGAAAACGTAGATGTTTAACAACCTGTTAAAATACACCAAAATGCAGGAAATAGCGCATTTACTTTATCCCAAAAATTTCTCGGGGAGAACCCCAAAGATTTATACAGGTAGTCTCACTGAGTCACAAGAACTCATTTTCAAAAGAGACCTGTTTTGGGAGCAGATGATGGGGGTTAAGGGGCCTTGCTCAAGGGCCCGGAGTTGGGCAAATTAGGGTGGAGGCAGGCTGGATGTTTCACCTTTTCCACCCACATTTTGATATTGTCAGTCTGGGGAGTTGAACCTGTGTGACTTTTTGATCACATGCCCATCTTCATAACCTCTGCGCCACCACTCCCCATCAAAATAAAGCTTAACGTGCTCTGTGTCTGGTTTAATTTTCAGGTCCTCCATTAAATTCATTATAGGTAAAGGTTAATAAGAGAGTGGGAAAGGTTAGGAGAGTGTGAAGGGTTTACAAAGCCTTTATATATATATATAGTATATTGATCCCCAGCCATTCCCACATGCCATGGTGTCTCTGAGCAAGACACCTAATCCCTTATTACTCCCTGGCCGCTTCACACTGCTCCATCGGGGTGTATCTCAGTTGCGATGGGTGAAACACAGAGAACTAATTTTGCCATTGTATGGGAACATACAGCACTTTAATTTTATTTATCTATTAAATAGTAAAATAAATATAACGTTGCTACTTTGCATATTTTCACCTATTGCAAGGGTCTTTTGAACTTAACCTGCATGATAGTAGGCGAAAGATCACTGTATGCACAGAAAACATCCAATGAAATGAACGGGAGTAAAAGTGTTTGTGGTCATTTGCAGTGATCTGGTCACAAATAAAGGCATAGACAGAACAGTGTCAGCTTTTTCAGTTTTATTTTACTAAATGCATTTTAATCACAGCATGCTTCACATGCTCAAAAGAACACGTAACAAGATCCTCGTATTGTATGATTCTTGTCACAGTTTTGGTGAGATTTCATCATCACTCCTCGGACTCTTTAGTCTGAAACAACAAACAGTGACAATGTTGAGCTGGAAACTAGCTATTTAAAAAAGTTGAACAATCCTTTTCATGTTATTGTTATTTTTTTTTGTCTATACCTTGACAATTTCCCGACTCTTTGCCCTCAGCTTGTTGACCTGAGACTCGGCGATGTCAGCACGCTCCTGAGCTTCCTCCATCTCGTGCTGCACCTTCCTGTACCTGGTCAGGTGAGTGTTGGCCTGCTCCTCCTGTGCAGTAAACCACAAAAAAACTCAACATTTCTGAACTAAATTGTGCTTTTTAAATTTAAACGTCACCAGATGTTTGTACGCTTACAGACTCCTCAGCCTGTCTCTTATAAGATTTCACTTTCAGTTGCAGTTTGTCCACCAGATCCTGCAGTCGGACGATGTTCTTCTTGTCCTCCTCAGTCTGTTAAATGACAGAACATTAAGATTGCTGTTGTGCTTTGGAGTAAATGTTATCATAATGTGTGTGTGTGTGTGTGTGTGTGTGTCATGTTATAGGGATGTAAACAGCTTCTGACCTGATAGGTGAGTTCCTTCACTCTTCTTTCATATTTTCGCACTCCCTTGATAGCCTCTGCGCTGCGCCTTTGTTCAGCATCAATTTCAGTCTCCAATTCACGAACCTTCAAAAACAAGAAGCGA
>JAVCKU010000065.1:18936953-18947905 GCA_032273985.1 Hypsolebias coamazonicus
CAGGTACGTCACATGTATTTACATACGTTCCGACTTACGTCAAATTCGGTTTACGACGCCGCTTGAGAACGGATCTACATCATAAGTCGAGGACTACCTGTATTATATATATGGAGGACAATGGAAATCCCAAGGTGATTATTTTTTTATAAAGGCAGCCGGATCTCTTGTTGGTTTGTTTTGTTTGTGTTTCTGACCAACTCATCTGAAAAGCATTTCATTTCAAATCAAAAACATGTGGCGTGCCATTTCATTCATGCAAGATGATCACAGATCAAAAACATGCATGTTTGCTGATTGGTAACTCTAAATTGTCTCTAGGTGTGAGTGAAAGAGTGAGTCTCGTTTGTCTCTGTGTCCCTGTGATGGACTTGAGACCTGTCCAGGGTGTCCCCTGCCTCTCGCACAGTGACTGCTGGACATGGGCACCAGTGACCCCAACGACTAGAAAAGAAAGAAGCGTGTAAATATAATGAATGGCTCACTCTTCGTCCCTATTCTCTGGAGGATTGTTATATGAAGTACATTTTCATCACAGGCATGAAGATGCAAAATGGTGTGAAATTTTCTGAGTTAGTTTCATAACAGCGTTGTAAGTGTTGGGAATGTTAAACTGAGACTTCCTCTGTTTAAAGCTGTTCGCTCAATTGACAAATAAGGCTTATTTCACCGCCCAAATAATTAAAAATAAATAAATAACATATATCTTCTCTGTCCAGCATATAAGCATGATTGTGTTTACAGTCCTTTATCCACATTAAACTACTGTTCCTTGAAAACAAAATGTATATTACCTTTGTTTTTGCATGTCCAAGTTTGGTGAATAGCAAGAGGCCATTGTGCCACTAACGACTGACTGTTAGACTGACAATCCTCCATCCAGAGGACCTGACTTAACTTTGGTGGATTTTTCTACCTGGATTATTGAGCATGAATCAGGATGTCCTCCTTTTACTTGTTACAGCTGGTTTCTGGAAGTCAACAGCAGACTGGTTTGATCCACTTAGAAAAAAGTGATGCAACAGAGTTTGTTGGCAAGCCTCAGACTGATGGTCTTTTGGATCAAAGACAAAATGTTTCAACCAAGAAGAATATGTCCCGATGACCTGATTTAACTTTTCTGTGATTTAAACAAAGTCCTTATGTGATCCGTTTTGCTTGCAGTTTGAATTAAGAGTGACTTTCAGCTTCTACCACACCTAATTTGAGCTCAACATGTCTAAAAATTGAACGTGTTATAGACATTTTTGTGTTTGTTGCGTAATTTAGCTATAGCTCTTTAAATTGTGTTAACCTTAAAAAAAATCGCTTGTAGGAGTACATCCGATTACTTTTTTTTTCCTGCAAGCTTAATTAAAACCTGTCCAGTGCAGTGGGTCAGAGGATATTGTGTTAAAAGACAAAGTTCACTCCAATAATGAAAAACTAAATTTAAAACACAGATCTTGTGTAATCAGTTTGTGCTTATAGTAGAAGTTGAAATCTCAACTAATACCACATCAAATTTTAGCTCATCTTTAGAACTGATGAAGTTACCATACTGCAGTTTTTGTGATGGCTAAAAGTCCTTTGCTGTGGTGACCAGCTTGAATAGAACTGACTCCAAAAGTTATCAGTTTTAGATGTACATTCAATTATTATTTTCTGAGTGTCAATAAAATCCCTGCACTCATCCATGAGACATTTTACTAATGAACAACACACAGACATTGACAATTACATGATCACACATCTTTAATGGCCAGGTTTGTTGCCTTGGTAGGCAACAAAAACGTAGATGAGTCTGGGCCAGAAGACATAAAGACATGACAGAGATGTAAACTGAACAATTTTTATTTTTATTGTTTTTCATCTTTAAACCCCAGATGAAAGTTAAAAGTCCTCTAGCTTTTACATCCTGAGGTTGTGAAGTCAAGCTTGATCCATACCCCCGACCCATGCCAACACAGATAAGTACTACTGGGTTTTGTAATAAGATCACAGTGGGAGCTCACCATGATTAATAATTCGCTCTAGAGGGAGTGTATGAGAATAACAATAAATGTGCGATCCTTATCTTGCATTGCCTATAACCCATGCAGGCACGGTGGTGGCATGCATCGATAAACTCATAAACAAACTGTAATTACTTGCCCATTAGAGTCAGACCCTCAGAAACACAGGCTCATAATCCATACACAGGAGGGATTGTCGCTCATTTTCATACAACCCACTGAGCGAAAAAGTGGAGCAAAAATACTTAATGATTCGTGACTGGGTGGCAAACAAACCATTTCGATTTAAGAGGCTTATGCACTCTCAAAAGAGATGTCGCATGAGCTCATCATTGTTCACTCGTTTGAGTCTGAGTGCAGCTTCATTTGCAGGTGACCACAAATTAGAAGCTCTCAGCCCGCAGTAATCAGAAAGACGCTAAACTTAGTGTTTAAAGCCACCCTATGGAGCACCATTTTAAAGGACGGGCTTAAATTGATTCTGTTTGTTTGTTTGTTTGCTTTCAAATAAGAAAATAGTTGTAACACTAACAATTTTACAGTCTAAGTTTGGTGTGGCAGTAGCTGATACACATCCCCAACACACAGAGTAAGCTCTAACTGTTCAAGTAAGATTATTTTTTTAAAGCTATGTCAGTAACTGTTGAAGTAAACTCAAGCTGGTTGTTAACAAAATATCTCACAAACCACTGGATGAGTTTTCATGAAAGCTCAAAAAATAACCACTGAGTGTACTTTTACAACTGATTACATACATGGTTACCACAACCAACTGATTTTAGGAAACAACTGTAGCTACCACTTAGCCAATGTGGTAGATCCATCCACCATCTTCCACTTGTTCTGAAGTCAGGTCGCGGTGGCAGCAGCTTTAGCAGGGAGGCCCAGACATCTCTTTACACAGCCACCTCTTCCAGCTCTTCTGAGAGAACTCCAAGGCATTTCCAGGCCAACCAAGAGATGGAGTCTATCCAGCATGTCCTGGGTCTTCCCTGGGCTCTCCTTCCAGTTGGACATGCCCAAAGACCTCCCTAGGGAGGCGCCATGGGGATATCCTTACCAGATACTCAAACCACCTCAGCTGGCTCCTCTCCATGTGGAGGAGCAGTGGTTCTACTCTCAGTCTCTCATCCTATCTCTGAGAGTCCAGCTACTCTGCAGAGGAAACTCATTTCAACCATCTGTATCCACAATCTTATTCTTTCTGTCACTACCCAGAGCTTGTGACCATAGGTGAGGGTAGGAATGTAGACCGTCCAGTAAACAGAGAGCTTTGTCTTACAGCTCAGCTCCCACTTCACCACAATGGACCGGCTCAGAGTCCACAATACTGCAGACGCTGCACCAATCCGTCTGTCAATCTCACACTCCATTCTTCCATCACTCATGAACAAAACCCCGAGATACTTGAACTCCTCCACTTGAGGAAGAACCTCACCCTCAACCCGAAGAGAGCAATCCACCCTTTTCCAACTGAGGACCATGGCCTCAGATTTGGAGGTGCTGATTCTTAGCCGCTTCCCACTCGACTGCAAACTGCTCCAGTGAGTGCTGGAGATCACGGCACGATGATGCCAACAGGACCACATCATCCACAAAGAGCAGAGAAGTAATCCTGAGTCCACTAAACCTGACTCTCTGGCTGCACCAATAAATTTTGTCCATAAATATTGTGAACAGAATCAGTGACAAGGGGCAGCCCTGGCAGAGTCCAACTCCCACCCTGAAGGGGTCCGACTTACAATCAGCAATGCAAACCAAACTCTTGCACCACTTGGTACCAAACAGCCTGTAGATGTTGTAGATACTGATCTAAAATTTCATCTAGTAGTAGATGATAATCATCCTCAATACATACTTTAAACATTATGCAAGATGTTTACCAAAACATTTTTTTAAACTGTTGGCATCAGTTTTGTTCGTCTGTTAGCAAACTATCTAATGGCAATAAAATGTGTATGACTTTTGAGGTCTTCACTCCAATGCTTGATTGCTTTTTAAATACCCTTGAAATCTGAAAATAACATTTCTTCTCAATACTTTGTCTTGAGTAGCACAAGTACACTGTTGTACAACCTATACATGGTTTCTTAACTTAGGGGACAGGTTTTTATGACGCCCATATTTATTTCAACACCTGGTGACTGGTGGGTTCCACAGTCCTCTCTCCTTGTCTAGACAGAAAGTCTTTTGATTGTCCTGGCCATGCACATGCAAAGACAAAGCCAAGTCCAGAGGGATTGAAGACAGGGCCCTTGAGTTCATTCATTATACGAGCCTAGTCTATCATCGGCTTGAGGCGTCACTCTGCAACCCTAACCAGGAGCTACCGTGACTTTTATATGACATTTTGGACATTAATATTGCAAGGATTCCTTATATCCCTTCTCCACATCCTTCTGGAGTCCTTTAAAGGTGCTGATCCAGCCCTCTAACCTGGAATATATGGAGTTCTACATCTTTCTCTTGCCTTTTAGTTGGACATGAGGGATATACTCTGATTGTCTGAGATGTATATACCAGTATATGTGTGTGTATTTGAATATTTTCACCTTGTTTGTGTGGGGAGTCCTGCCTCACACGTGACCTTCAGTGCATGCTATAAGACGGCGTGATCAAGCAGATCAAACCCTCATCTTCTTCAGCTTCTGTCTACGGTGACATTTTACCAAACCAAAGTTAATCTAGGTCGCCTCGAACCCTCCCTCCCCACAGCCCATGTTTATTCAAGAGACAGGTGGGCAAGAGCCTGGAAACAACTAGAGACTGTCTTTCTTGAAGAAAGCTTTGCTTAAAAATAATAATAATTATAATGCAACTTAAGATGACGGGGGAGGAAGAAGGGAGCGAAGTAAACGAGGGAAGTTTCAGTATAAATAAACTACTCTCTGTTGGTTTGTTGTAGCAAAACTGCTTATCTGCAGTTAAAACTTGTTCTTTTTTCCTTATTATTATTTTAGTTATTTTAGTCTTCCTCAAAGGAACTGACTTTTGATTATTATTACAGTTTCTTAAATTGTTTTTGTGATGAATCTCTAGACGGCCAATATAAATATAGTTTATATTGTTGCAGCAGATAGTGTCTGAGTCCTCATTGTGTTATACACTTAAACCCAGAATGATGAAACGTTCACAATGAAAACATACAACTGATGAAAAACGCAGTCAGCCCAGTTTAACAGGGTCACAGCTACATTTACCTACAAAAAAACATTTCTAACTCAAAATTATAATTAGGAAACATTTATATGGTAGTAGCAGAAAGTCTTCCTCATCCATGCTCTGACAAGTAACACATCTCACAAGCTATGGTTGAGGTGGTCATCATGAATTAAAACTGCTGTAAAAGGCGGTGGTTGATCTACATTACTTCGAGGAATGCTAGGTCTCTAGCACAAATGGTTTTTAAATTTTGTTTTGTTAACTGCTTTTTTCTTTATTTTTGTATTTTTATTTCTTTGTTTTTGTGGATTTTAAAGTTGGTCAAGGGATAGTTCAAGCTTTTTTAAAATGGGGTTCTATTGAACGATTATGAATAAAAATAGCTTACCTGTTGTAGATAGCTATTTGAAAGACCCCAGTGTGGAAAAACAAAATTAAATTCTAACAACGATGAGGGAAAAACTCATCTGAACTAAATAAAAACCAAAATACATTGCTGCATTCCTAAAACTCAAATCAAAACAGATAAATAAATAAATAAACACAAAACATAGCAAATAGTATTATCGAGAGCACGATGGCTCAGTGGTTAGCACTGTTGCCTCACAGCAAGAAGGGCCTGGGTTCAATCCCCCGATGGGGTCTTTCTGGATGGAGTTTACCTGTTCTTCTAATCTTGTGTGGGTTTTCTCCGGGTACTCCAGTTTCCTCCCACAGACCAAAAACATGCATGTTAGTCGTCCTTCCAGCCCAGGCCTCCCTTGCACAAGAGATCTGTGATCTCAATGGGATTTGCCTGATTAAATAAAGGTTAATAATAATAAAATAGTAGCAATAGCAAATAGCTATAGCACTTCTACTGCACTTCCAACAGGAATATTATATTATACATGAAATACTGTCCAAACTGAGATCACTGAAGGAACCTTCTACAAATACAATGTGTAAGATATCAGTAGTTCATAAGCTTCCCACAGAACCCCACTTCAAAACCTCTGAACAATTTCCAATTCTCCTAACATCAAACTAAAATCATTTGTTAACTCACTCAGACCCTCACTTTCAGCTTTTAAACCATTTCCCCTGAAGGCGTTTAGATTTTTTTTTACAACTTTTAAAAGCACAATAATCAACTGAGAAAGGGTCACATCTCCCTGCGAATGGTGGCGCTAACACCAAATAAAAGTCTTCAGGTCACATGCAGAAAATAATAACTTGCAATGCTCGAGCAAGAAGAGAGAAAGTTATTAATTATAGGACAACGTGTTCAAGCACAAGGTATTAGCCTCTGTTGCACTAACCGCTAACTGGTGTTTGACTGGCGCTGAGCTCACTAATACGTCTGCAGGGACACAGGAAGTTTTAATTAATCCTGAGCTGACGGCCAAGCTAGGACATCCCCTGGGAGGCATCAGAGAAAGCGAGGAGTATCAGCACACTTAGCCACAGATTAGACTCAACACTCTCACTGGGATGCTGGGCTAAAGGGCTGCAGTTGTTCTACTACAACCTAGTTCTGTGGAAAGACGGCGCTTTGCTTTCCAGATCAACTAAAATGGTCTGATTTATATTTGGAACCAATCTGTCAGTCAAATGAAAGTCACTGGAGAGTGTTGTATTAAAAAACAACAGCAACAACAAAAAAGAATATTCATGTCTTGCCTGACTCACTCGAAGTTTCCTCTGCTGAAAAGGTTGTCTGACAGAGGATGAATCTCATGCATGTTTGTCAATATAATTTGTTTCCCCCTTCACCCCAAAGGAGCATGGCGGTCCCATAAGGGTTCTGATTCAAATGCCAACATCTGTCTGCCAATGGAGCCAGGACGAGACAGACTAGGACACCTTCATCAGAGGCATTCTCCAGATGACAGAAGCCACAAGGTGGAATGTGAGAGGAAATAATGGGTGAACTGAAAGAGGCTTGAATATGCAAATCCCTCCATGTGCCCACCCCCATGTTAAACAATCCATCTTGATAAATATTTCATGGACTGAAAATATATTAGTTGGGAGGAAAATAGTCACACAAAAAAAAAAAAAATCTGCTTTCATCTAGATTCTTTGTTTGGTCTTTTTTTCCCCCCTCTGATACACTTGCATAAAGTCAAAACTGTAATTTTGCACACAAATGTGTGATGAAACCCACACAAAGTTTTAAAGAAAGTCAGCTCTTTTTAAGTTCTAGGGTTTAACAGATCAAGACATGATGAAAATGTTCTGGTTTTTACCAGTTCTGAAATTATTCAACTCTTTCCACCCTCATTGCTTTTTACCTACACAAGGCGAGGTCAGTGAACGAGGCCAGGCTGATTCTGGCAGATCCTGATCATCCACTCCATGGTGAGTTCAGGTTGCTTCCATCTGGGCACAGGTATTTGCAGCCCAGATGTAGAACGAACAGACTGAAAATCTCATTCATCCCTGTAGAGATCAGGCTTCTCAATGAACAGTAATGATCTCTGTACTGCTCTTTTAAGGTCTTGTCTATTATGGATGTTTCATGTGCTTACCGACTGTGACAAATTGTCCCTTGGGGATTATAAAGACTCTTGAATTCGAACTTTAACAAAACAAGGCCAAAATGAGATAGTTGTTTGTGGAAAACTCAGTGGACTCCATGATTCAAAAGTTATGGAACCACATTTAGCAGCAATAATTTGAAATGTACATTTTCTATAAAATTTACAGACTTTTGGCCCACTTTTCTTTACATTGCTTTGGTTTAAAATTTAACGTTTGAAGGGTTTTGTTTATTCACAGCTCTCTTACGGTGCCACTGCAACATTTTAATTGGGTAAAGTTCTGGACTTTTTTATTTGATCCATTCTGTTGTAGATTAGCTGCTGTGTTTGGGGTCATTGTTCTGTTGCATCATGACCTAGTTTGGTTCGGGCGTTACCTGGTGGATGGATGGCCTCACATTGACTCTTGAACTCTTTGTTAAACAGCTGAATTCAGCTGAGTGCCCAGGTCCTATAGCTGGAAAACTAGCCCAGATCATCACTCCTCCTCTACCTTGCTTAACCGTTGGTATGAGGTGCTTGTGCTGTTTTTTGCCATACCAGTGCATTATGGGTAGATATTCCTTCTTAGGGGCCATTTACACAATGCATATTTTGAGTGAAACTGTACCTTTCTCTTTGCAGTTCGGCTGTTCATTACACGACACTAGTAGTGCCCCCACCCCATCCCCCGCACACCTTTGCATCCAGAGGTTTTTCAACCCACCTCTCAGAATGGAGGTTTTTGGGAGATCGCCCGCTGAAATTGTCAACATTTCCCCCAGAGGTGTGAAAGCACATGCGCACTACAGGCATATATTTCATGTACACGCGGACCAACAGTATGTTTCTATCAACAACAAATGGCGGCAGAGTAACAAACTGCTTTCTGTGCTACGACTGATGGAACATATTTTGAATCTCATAGTTAATCTACACCAGAATGTAGCTGCTGTGACCAACGTCTGTGTTGGGAAGCGACGCCAGTCAAATCGAGTTCTAATATCACCATTTACTGAACGAGCCTGTCAAGGCAGGGGGATATGTCACGCTTTGTGCTGGACTATAACATTCTAAATGTGCTAAGTGATAACAGTTTAGCAATAATAAACCATGTTTCTGTTAGTGATGGGAGATGTAATGAAGCTATCTGAGCTAAATGAAGCTATCTGGACATTATGTAATTCTAGTTATGTGACAAACTGTTGATGACGTGAAACATCGCATGTTATTGAAGTTGAAAATAAAGACATCAGGTTTAGATTTTATTTATTTATTCAACACCACAAACTGTATGTCACACAAACACTGATAAAAAAAAAAACTGGACACATTATTAAAAACACGTTAACCAAACTGTAAACTACATTAATGAACTGTACTCTTCCTCTCTGGTGTCATCCTGGATACTGATGCCGTGTTGTTTATCTGGCTCGTTCAGGCTGTCACTCCTTTGCTTAATGTAGCTTAAAACATTGAATGAATTGGAAAAAAGAACTGAGGGGGATATAAAACAAATAGTTGCTTCAATAGTTCTCTCTTCGACGTCCTCCTGCAGCTCTAAGCTTCAGGCCGAGGTGTAAGCTTGTCCGTAACCGGTCCGCCTCTGTGGTGAGGACAGCTTCTCCTCGCCAAAAAAAAAAAAAAAAACTCGGTTGTTGTGTAATCGAAGTAAACAGAAGCAAACATTATCAAGAATATGGATGTACCTGCAGAAGCATTGTTACTTATTTACCACCAAGGTAGGTAGTCCGACATCATCCTCATAAGTGCTGGTTCGCTCAGTGAGCGGTGTCGAGCTGTTAGATGAAGCCGTCCCATTTTGTGTCAAATCTGTCAGTTTTTATCCAAAATCCAGACAAAAGCCAGCTTTCACTTGTTGTTAGCTGGGCTTTTAGCCCAGAGAAAAGTCCGTACCGAGAGCAATCCCAGGCAACGTGCATGCACATTAGGTGAATGTACAAAATTCACAGTGCCAACTAATGACCTGGCATGGTAACTACAGAGGATTTGGGGGGTTGTTGTGGTTCCATGTAAATAACGAAACCGCTCCGTGTCAATGCAGATTTTGTCCTCGAATCAACTGCCCCCACCTCCCACCACTGCCATGTCTGTGTAAATGGGACCTTAGTTCTTGCCTGTTGTTCCAGAAGTCTTGAGGTTCATTCATTGTCTGGATTGATGGGCAGCTTCTTTCCTCAGGACATTGCTGATGTCTTTTCTTCTTGGAGTTGCATTAACACACACCTGTAAGCACCAGAGCAGCAAACTGACTGCTTTTATAGAGGTGGTCACACTTACTGAAGATCCATTAATCAAGTATATTTGATTAGCAGCTACAGACTTTCCCTCCAGCGAAGGCGGACTTCGTTTTTCCACACACTGCTTTTTCATCTGGTCTTCCCTTTACTTTTTAATAAAAACTGACAAGGTGGAATTTGTTGTGAGGTTTCTCTACACTTGAGGTCACTGAAGAATTGTAGAATTTGGTAGAGACCAGATTTATTCATGTCTTGACATGTTAAAAAAAAAAAAACAGAATTGACAAAGGGTGGGCTATTTTTATTTTTTTTTTAACAACGATTGTACTTTTTTCTTGGCGTCATCCACCCTTGTTCCATCCCAGGTATACTCAACTGATATGAAAGTGGGTAAGCATAGCAGCTCACAGGTCCACACACCTTCTCTAACTCACCTTTTTCATTATTTTGCCGTTTTGAATCCTCACCAGCGGTGGACTGGCAGCGATGACTGACACATTCCTGCGAGTGGAGCAGCTAAAGCCTGGCTCTCCAGCGTGTTCTGGCAAGCCCTGCTTTACACTGTGCCAGACAGGAGAGGGCCGGCCAAGTGTCTGGCCAAAGGGCTGTACTAATACAGCATAAATGGGAAGGGGGGAATCCCCTGCCCCCAAACCAACTGAAAACAATACTTCAGTGTTGAAGTGGAAGGTGATACACTTGGGAAGATATGTGCTCATCCTGTGATTAAAAGTAAGACAAAAGCCTTGTAAAAGCACAGCAAAACAGATGTGATTAGTATATTTTTAATTATAACGCCGCATCAATTTCATGTCAAATGATAAACCTGATAAAACCGATGCTCTCTTGGCAGAAAGGCACTGTAACTAATGTAAAATCTAGCTGAAACGAGCCAGGGTGACAGAACAGATATCACTATAAAATGTAGCTTTAGCAGTAAATTAGATTGTGGATTTCTCCACAATTTGCATTTTGCATGTAAGCACAGTCAAGCCAAAAATACTTGGCGCAACACCGCAGTGGCGGTCTCA
>JAVCKU010000065.1:19443092-19462113 GCA_032273985.1 Hypsolebias coamazonicus
AGCTGACAGCTCTCGCCTTTTTTTTTCTCCCGACCTGTCAATCAATTCAGTAGGCGTGTCAGCAAATGACCAATCAGTGACCTCAATTTGTCCCGTAGGTAAACGCTCCATGTCTGTGAAGCTGTCTGAACCTGACGAAATTAAGGAAATGACGTCAAAATTTGGCGCAAAAACGCGAGAATGTACGCTGAAGTGTAGGGCTGAACTCTCTGCGTACAGTACGCGAGTACGGACACATGTACGGACGTACGCAGAAGTATACGGGGGCTTTAGGTGATGCATGAAAATACAGTTTCATTGACGTTTCAAGGTCATAGGATTTATCTAACAGTAACTTAGGTTGAGCTGAAACATCCTGCATTAAAAAAAGGCTTTTTGAGCCTTTTGAGTTACTTCCTGGGGAAATATGTGACTTTTAGGTTGAATTGCAAATAGAGAACATCATTTTTTGCAGAGTCTTCATTTACTTGTTTGATTTCATACAAAAAAAATTGCAAAATGCCACAAACTATCCAACGCAGGGTTTATTTGTCCCCTCTGATTTGAGAACAACTTGGGATCCCCCCAGTAAGAACTGGAGAGTACCACTGGTGTACAGAGAGGTCTGGCTTTCCCTCCTGGACCTGTCGCCTCTGAAACCAACTATAGATGAGGTCAAAGAATGTAGACAGGTTAATAAAAACGTGGTTTTAGGATTAGTGGACTCACTAGGAGTGGATTTGATCTTTTTAACCAAGAAAGATCAATTAAATATAAATTATTTATAATAAATGTGGATCTGTTGAAAACAGTAGAGAATAAATAATTTGCACCAGTTATCTTCTGCTGGATTTCATGATGTCTGTCTGTCCTTCAGGTGTGGAGTCTGGCTTCGTCACGCTGCCCCGGCTTTCCCGCTCTGAGCGCCAGCAGTCATCTGTCTCCATCCCCGCCCCGACCAACATCCACCGAGGCTCTCTGACCGACCCATCTGATGCCGTCTTGTTCAGCGGCTCCACCTCGATGGTGACCCCCAAACCTGAACACACTAGCGGCACAGCATACTCCGACTCCCTCCCTTCCCTCGCCTCCCTGGACGCCTTCACCTTTGACCTGGGGCCCTCTCTGCTGAGCGAGGTGTTCAGCCTGATTGACGGCCACTCAGATGAGTGCCTTCCCAAATCAGAAAATGAAGAGGAGGAGGAGTTCAGGCCGACCAGTGCAGGATCGGAGACGGGCTCGGCTACTCTCTCATACGTAGATTCCTTGCTGAGGGAGGACTGTAGGAGCGGGAAGAGTCCACCTGCAGATGACTTTGAAGAAGCTGAAATGGTGCAGAAGGTGAACAGAGTTGAGTTCTCCGGTAAAGTCCCAGATGTGTTAATGGGGTCTCGTGTAGGGATAAGGATGGAGAGCGAGCGGTTCCAGAGCGCTACAGATGTGCTCACATGTCCCTACGATGTCAGCTTCTTAAAGAGACACAACGGCATGGAGTGTGGAGAGCCGGAGCTGGTCATCATGAGCCAGCCAAAGAAAAAAACGTCCTACAGTTTCATGGAAGACGAGGATGAAATCAAAGTCTGACGCAAACAAATCCAAGAACTCAACGTTTAATGGGTGAATTATTCCTTTAAAATTCAAACCAAACTACCGTATTTTTCGCTGTATAAGTTGTGAGGTTTTTTTTTTTGCATAATTTGCATGCCCTGCGAATTATAGGCAGAAGTGATGTACAGTATTTATGGATTTCCCCCATATTTGTAAACCAGTTTTTGACTAAGATATGACCGTTTTCATTCATTCTGACTGAAAATATTGGACACTACCATTTTCAGCTGCTAGGTGGCAGTTGAGTTGTATGGCATGCAGTTGTGTCAAGTAATAAGTAAAAGTAGCTATTAATGACACAATCGGCTTGCCACAGTGCCACCATCGTCCAGCTCGCTTGGAGCAACCGTCAAACCAGCTTCATTTCGCTGCACCGCCCCGGCGAAATGCAGCAAATTTGACCACTAAAGTGCATTTATTAAGTTAACCGATCAACTGAGACAAACGTTCACTATAATGTCGAGCAAACAAATAATTGTTTTTACGTGGTTATTTTGTTAAATTTCAAAAAAATGAGCAGCGAAGCGTCCCTCTGCGCGTTCCTACGTCCGTGAATTGGCTTTTGAAAATGCATCTGATTTGATCGTCAAAGTGCATTTATTACGCTAAGCAAAAGTTAGACTGAAACACACCTTTACTATAATTATGAACAAAAATAATTGTTTTTAAGTGTTAATTTTGTTAAATTCCTGTTAAAGTCCTCCCGCGCTCACTCCTGCGACTGCCATTTGGCAGCCAGTCGATTTTTGGCACAACACTGGCCCACATTTCTGGGTTGTCAGTGGTGACGTGTAATGGATGTGTCTTATACGGCAAAGCGACATAGTTATGTATTTTTCCACTTTATTAGACATATTTGGACTGATGCGGCTTATAGTGCGGAGCGACATGTACGGCGGAAAATACGGTAATGACTAACAGGAGGGCTCTGTTAATATGGTGACCAGACACAAATCCAGTACTTTTATTCTTCTTTTTCATGCCAGTCTGCTTTGAGGATGTAGCTCGGATGCTAATCTAATGCTGAATGTTTCAAAAGAGGAAAAAATATGTCTGCCTTGAACAGAACGGAGGGACTGAAAGTGAAGACATGCCAGAGAAAGTCACGATTGAGTTAAGGGAAACAAAGACTTAGCGTACGTTTACGCACTTCCTCTTGTTGCAAGGGGACGGTTTCTGCATTGCTAATGAGAACAAAGGGAGGAAGTGCAGAGAGGAACCATGCTGCAACTTTCTGGCTTTACTTTATACTCAGGAATATAACATCAGGAGGGGGAAAGGAGAGTGGAAGCCATAACATGTACTGTATAGTACCAGTTTCACCAAATAAAGCCAAGGAAAACAGTGAAATACACTACATGAACTAAAGGAGTATGAGAAGTATTGTTTCTGTTGCAAAATGAGACAAAAGCCTGATTTATAGTTTATGCTGCAGACTTTTAACATGCACCTTTTGAATGATGATGCCTTGTATTTTCTTTTATAAAAGAATGTTATTTTGTATACCTGCACATGAAAATATTAACTCGTATGAATACTCACAGGTTGAGCACATGCAACACACACAGTACAACTCACCTCCACATACTGCAGTCAGTAATACTGATTTATATGAAATGACAATGAGGGATACTTTGATTCATTGTGCATCATTTACATTGTTTTTAAGTTTGGGAAACAAAGTATTCATATATATATATATATATATATATATATATATACATATATATGTATGTATATATATATGTATATATATATACTGTATATAAGCACAAAATGTTTGTAAAGTTTATATTTACCATCTCTGCTACAAGTTAAATCACAAGTTAGCCTCCAGATTCATAAATAAATTTGTACTTACACAAGCACCTTTGTTTTGACCATTAATGGAACTTTTTAAATGTAAAATAAAAAATTCTAAACTCCTCAGGAGATATGCTCAAATTTATTTTAACTTTGAAGCGAGTGCTGCCATAAAAACATGAAGAAAAAACCCCGTCAGAATAAATAAAAAATGTGAGATGAACCTTTAAAGAGTCATTAAACTGCAGCGTTTCAGCTCTCACAGCTCAGTGAAGATCTGGTCTCTCACTGCGCTACAGAAGGGACCTCTTTGGGCTGTGAGGGTGGAGGCAGCGGCGGAGGACAGTTCGGTGCTTTGACTCCGTGCCTTTTCACAGGGGGCTTTCTACAGCTGGGCTGTGGAGCTCGGGGTGCGGGCTTCAGCTGGGGCTTCATGTCTTCGTGAGCTGCTCTAGGGGCTGGAGTCAGGGTTGAAGCTGGGACAGCAGCGGGCGGTGGAGGGGCCTGGATCCTCGGAGCAGCTGGGACTCTGGGCTTGGAGAACTGAACAGTGATCTGCTCATTAGGGTGGTCCGCTTTCGCAATGTTGAAAGTTCGTTTTGCTGTACGGCAAGAAAAGAACACAAATCAGCGAGATTATGAAAAATAAACTACTGTTACAAAAAAAGTTTAAATCATTTCATCTGGACCAGTTTCAAGCCAGCCCTCTGTTTGCATGTGTTAGAAACTGGTTTCTGTGAATTCAACAAGGGGTTGGCTTGAAGCACATCAAAGAGGTGCTATTTATGGGACAGATGTGGTTGGCAGGCCTCAGACTGATGGAAGTCTTTCACATGAAAGACGAAACGTTTCTTCCTTAAAGAAACTGGTCCAGATGACACGATTTAACCTTTTTTGTAGTCATCTACCTTGATGATTGACTTTACAAACCATTTACATCTACTGTTGCACAACTTATAAAAATAAAATACAAATATTGAATATCTTTAAAATCAAGTCACTCTCAGATCTTTTACGCTTCAGAATACTAATAAATAATTTATAGATATGTTATTAATTCCTCTATAAACACTTTATAAATCATTAATAACTGCTTATTAAGCATTAAGGGTGGCAAAGAGACAAAACTGACCAGTTTCTTACCAAATAGTGAGCCAAATCTGTTAAACCTCTTTATTTTATCTAGAGTTGTTATATTAAACATTTCCCACAAAGTTACTACCTTGTAAGCACAATACACATTTGTAAACCTATTTCTTTAGCATATCATATTGTACTTTATCACTACATTATAAGTACAGTATCTACAACTATATCCTAAAAAAAAATTGGTTTACAAATGCTTGTTGTGCTTACACGGTAGTAACTTAGTCTGGAATTTTAATATAACAACTTTAAATGAAATATAAAGGTGAACAGATTTGGCAAGAAACTGGTCAGTTTTGTCTCTGTCACCCTTAATTAATGCATAAAAAGCAGTTATTAATGATTTATAAAGTGTTTATAGAGGAATTAATAATGTATCTATAAACTATGAGCCATCAATAAGGGGAGCCTTATTGTAAAATGGTGCTTACGTGGGTTTTACCAGGTCCTAAAATAAACTAAATATATCAGCGGAGCAACAGCATCAATAAATATCACGAGGTTGAGTCAAAAGTTGAAAACATTCAACACAGATGAGATGTTTGGCTGTTTTGTTGCTGTGATGTGTTGATCTAAAAACAATACGTATGTCAGCACAAAGGCTTCGTACAAACTGTTAAGCATGGTAGTGGAGGGATCATGATTTGGTCTGTTTTATTTTGCAGCCACAGGACCTGATAGCTTTGTAGTCACTGAATCATCATAAACTTGTGTAAGATCCTCAACACGTAGGACTAAACCTTGAGGTCCTCTGTTCTCCGTTTGGCAGCTGTAGTTTGGTTAAAACAAGGATGCTAAACCGGACGATGATTCCCAAAACACGAGTACATCTACACCAGACTGGTTTCAAAAGACATGAATAAAGGTCTTCCTGGCTCAGTAAAGACTGGACTTACAGGAACCTCATTTAAATGTTAAATTTAAACGTTCATGTAAAGTGTCCTGAGACAACTTTGTTGTGATTTGGCGCTATATGAATAAACTGAATTGAATGTTCTGGTGTCTCCCAAGAAGAAGAGCTATAGATAAGGAACATCTACAAACAGCTGATTTACAAGTGTTTTGTTTTGTCACAGATTTTTTGCATGTTTTTTTTTTTTTTTTATAAATAATGACAGTGCGACACATTATTTGTTGTTTTTACCTGAGATTATATTCATTTTAAAACCAAAGGATTAATATAATGTATTCTAATCCATGAACTGTACATTGGAAGATGATGCTCCTTTTTACCATCAGTACAGTTTCTTCTGTGCATAAGATTTAAAATTGACAGAAGCAATGTTTGAAATTAGTTTAATCAGATTTTTTTTAATTGAAAATGCTCAACAGCTCTGTTTGGTGATGAGAACAAAGATTAATTAAAAAAAAATCTGTTTCAGCCTCTATTCTCCAAACATGCTGCTAAATGTTTTTAAGGTATAAAGCCTGTAGCATAATGCTATTTTAGTGTGATAAACTTCCTGTTTCCTGCAATCTTTAGAAGAAGAGCAATTTATTTTTTCCTGCAGCTTTGACAGAGGAAGTGAACGGTCTTTGTAGGACATTACTAAATATACAAAAAATACTTTTTGTAATGAGACTGGCCAGCACAACCAACACTGAAACAAATGTGAATCAAAGGTTTCTGTAGAAAACGACCATAGTTTCTAGCATGGACAATTCATCAATGCAACGTATCAGATCCAAGGACATCAGTCTGATCAGGAAAGATCTGGCATCAGAATCTGAACAAACACATTCCCTACATGACAAATGACACATCCCTCCTTTATAAAAATCTTAACGTCTTAATCTCCACCACGTCCAGCTCAGCCTCCTTTCCCATTTCTTCATGTCATCATCTCCAAACCAAACATCAACAAGTCTTACAGTCCTGTAAACCTTCAAATGACACTCATCTTCACCCACTCCATCATGTCTGTAGTCTTCCTCACTTCTCTTGTGTTTTGCCTCTTGCTTTAGTTGGACAAACCCAGGTACTTCACCCTTGGGTCAAAAACTGAGACCTTGGTCATTCAAAACCTTTAAAACATCAATTCCTTGCAGTTGCTGACTTGCTTCTACTGACTTTCATGCCTATTGTCTTCAGAGCATACCATCACCTCTTCAGCCTCTCTTCCACCTGCTCCCTACTCTCACTACAGATCACAGTGAACAACATTGTCCATGTAGGCTTGCCCCTGGTCTCCTGTATCAACCGCTTCATCCAGTGAAAACAAGAAGGAGCTCTGGGCTGATCCCTGATGAAATCCCATCTGCACCTTCACAGGGGTTCCCAACGCTGGTCCTTGAGGAACACCTCCTGCATGTATTAGTTGTTTCTCTGCTACACCTGACTATAATAAATAGGTGATTGCAGAACATGAGGAAGTTTTTAAATCACTGAGTCAGATGTATTGGAGCAGAGAAACAACTGAAACATGCAGGATGGTGTTCCTTAAGGACCAGGCTTGGAAACCACTGTCTCACTGTCCTTGTAGATGTACAACCCTGCATTCAAAAACTTCTCCACCACACCTGATCTCCTCATACAGTTTTACTGTTGAAACAGTTTCTCTCTTGGTATCCCCTCATGTGTGTACTTTATCTAGATCCACAAAGACATCTCCTTCTGACCTTCTCGCTATTACTCAGATAACACAAGGAAATTCAGAAATGTAGAAAGAAAATTAGAAAATTACATTATTGAGGTCTTTATTTGTTCCTGTGGCACATTTTGGAAATCAATTTGGACATTTAACTTACGTTTATATGGTGAAGAACTGATCATAAACACTATGGGAGAATCAGGCGGGGCCTCTAAGATCGGCTGCAGCTGGCCCTGGTCCGAGTTCTGCCTCTGGGTGGAGTTTTTCATCTGGCAAGGGTTCGGTGCTGATCCTGCTCCTCTCGGAGACGGGGTTGGGTTCTCATTTGATGAACTGGCACCAGATTCAATAGACAAGCTGCTGGGAGTTGTAGTTGTTTGGTTTGATGTTGCCTCCTCAGTTGTGGAGCTCACCCAAGTTGTGGTGCTGCTGCGACTGCTGACAGAACCTGATTTCATCAGGAAGAAACCACCACTGTCCTGAGACGCTGTGCTGGGGACGAGAAACAAACAAAGATGCTTTGAGTTCATTTGTATTTTGTCACTTTGTACTTTTGGTCACTAATTGCTCAGGGATACAAAAATAAGGTATTTGACTTCACCTTGGCAGTTATTCTTATGCTGATTATTTAATCTACTAGTGTTTTAATAATTCCTTATAGTATGAGGGCAGGCTATTGTTTGCCAAATCTCTAGCCTTGTATCCTAATTTCCAACCTTAGTCTACGTTGTATATGGGTATGAAATGGTAAACACCTGAGTACAAAATGGCAACTGATAAATACCCGAGGCCTCGTGTGTAAATGGTACACACGCATGGAAAGGTTCATACATGTATCATGTATCAAAACTAGCGTTGTGTGAACGTGAGTGTAAATATACTGTCCACACATTTTTGACCTGCTGTGAGAATGTCTACCGCCACGCAAACCTTTTCACGACACAGTATCAAACTACAAAGCCCAAACACACCAAAATATGACTCAGTTGTTTGTTTTTTTTTGTTTGTTTTTTTACTGAACTTAAGGTGTATTTGAACACAATATTTTTTCCATAACTTTGGGTATTTATGGTTTGAATCTGAATGAAAAAAATGAACTACGTTTAAACTCAGACAGTATAAAATATAACATGCTACAAACATCATAAAACAACCTCACTCCAAAAAGGTCAAAATGTTATTAAGACTTCAAAAGACATTTTAACACGTAGTAGAGGATAAACACAGGTGTTTTTGTCAGTGTCACTCAATTTTTATATATATTTTTACTTTAGTCTATTTAAAGAAACTCATAATGTTAATATATACTAAGAAACACTTCCTATTGATGATTAATACTTAAAACAGTATTGTAAGCAAATTTACAGCACAACTGCCACCTTTACCTACCTGCCAAAAATTATAGGTTGTCAAAGGCGATTTCATTGAAGAGCTGCTTGAACATAACTTTATTATTAGTAAGCTGAGAGTTACCAGATCCAAGCAGACAGTTACCAGAATGCACCCTGTCAAAATAAAAGAGTTCCCGGATCCTGATCCAGCAGGGTCTGTAGGAGTTGTAGTTTTATCCCTGGTGTTTGGTTTATTACGTCTGCATTACCCAATCCTCTGTTTCTATCTTTATAGGATTTGTGTTTCTTTAATATCTTGCTCCATCTTGTGTTGTGTTCATGTCTTGCATTCCTTGTCTCTTTCTTTGGCATCTGAGATTACTCACAGGTGCCTTCACTTTGTCTAATTGGTGTTTCCAGTATATAAATCTGTGTCTCTGTGTTAATCCTTGTCCTGGCATTGTCTTCTGTTCATTGTTGATGATTTGTCTGCATCATGAGTACCCCACCAAAAAGTCTATGTTTTGCTCCCTGTCAGCTCTTTTAGCAGCAAATTAATTCAGAACAGCTCACCTGTGATGATTTCTCAGGTTATTAAGGAGATTGACATGTGTCCACAAATAGCTCCTAAAGTTGTGTGTAATTGTGGAACAATGACTGCTTTGGTGCTGCGGACAGCCCTCACAGGCAACATGTTTTTGGGTATCACACCAACCAAACACAGATTGGATATTTCTTAGTTGTCACTGAGCCGTGCCATGCAGCTGTATGAGACCGCCTCTTCTGTGTGATGCTCAGAAATATTAATTTCCCCCACACCATGGCAGAAATAGTCTTGGTGTGCAGTGACTCATTTCTTGACATCAGCTACTGTATTTTAAAAATAAAGCTCAAAGTTTCACCAAGCCCCTGTGTTTACTGTAATTAGTTTATTAAACACGTGCGTAAAGTTGGAAAAGCCTCAAAAAGTGAGCCGCTGGCTGATCAGCGCCCTCCAGTTCACAGCAAGTTCACTCACATACACGTGCTTGTCATTGTGCATGTATGGCAAGAATGTTTTTATGCCTCACAACGGAGCGTCTGTGACACATTTAATTTAAATGTTCATTTGCCCTCATCTACACATAAGTTGTGATCGTGCTGAGAGGAACATTACATTATTCTACATACTTAAATGGAGACGTGTCAGTCTAGTGCGTTTAGTTCAACGTTTCTTGGGAGGTAGTGCAGATACATGTGTGCACATGGGTTGATAAATCTGAATACAGGTTGTCCCCGGTTTCCGGCCGAGTTCCGTTCTAACGGCCCGGCCGGATACCGGAAAAGCCGGTTACCAGGATCGGCTCGCGGGGCGGCCGAAAACGAAACTAAAACCAACATGGCGGCCGTCACGTCTTTTTAAACACGTTATTTACAACCTAAAACAACGCCAGCATACATTTTGTACCTCTAAAATGTATTTTAGAGCAGTTAACTTGCTAACAAACACAAAAAACTCAGAAAATAATGAAAATTTCTGAAAAATACTGCCGTTTCGGCCGATGACGTCACTGGGGAGGCGGGCCGGATACGCGAAATGCCGGTTACCAGGAACGCCGGAAACCGGGGGTCACCTGTATTTCCACTTAATGGTGACACAGTTGGTAGAGCTGCCCCCTCTCAGCGAGCAGGTCGCCGGTTCAAATCCCGCTCCGGGGGGCCTTTCAGAGTGGAGTTTGCAGTTCTCTCTGTGCATGCGTGGGTTTTCTCTGGTTTCCTTCCACAGACCAAAAACATGCATGTTAGGTTGATTGGTGACTCTAAATTGTCTCTAGGTGTGAGTGAGGGACTGAATGGTTGTTTGTCTTGTTTGTCTCTGTGTCCCTGTGATGGACTGGAGACCTGTCCAGGGTGTCCTCGGCCTCTCACACAGTGATGACTGGACATGGGTACCAGTGAACCCCTGCTTCCCGAAAAGGAAGAGCGGGGAAAAGATAATGGATGGATGGACGGATGGATGGATTGATGGTTTGACACACGCATTTAAGCTATTTTGCTAGAAGTTTGGAAGTCGAAGCTGCTCCTTTCAGGCTGGAGCCAGTAAAGTTTTGAAGTCCCACCCCAGCAAGTAAACAAACAGGACATATTCCTGACTTTAAAATAAAAAGCATCACTTTTGATTACACTTTTTTTAGTAGCTGATTTGTTGATTCATGTAGTTCTTACCTTGCTGCCATATATTAAAGCATTTATTTTTCGCTCACATTTAGCTGTAATTAGTTATTGCTTCAAACAAGATAGAGACTGTATAACTCGATGCACGTGGGATTTTCATATTGAGGGTACAGCCCCACGCCCTTAGTTTGCAGGCTCTGGAGAATCTGGAGATATTTGACTTTACTGTTTGTACAGCAGAGTTAGAGACACCCACTATCTTCATTTACACCATATGAGCTGAAGAAGTTTTTATTTTTCAAATAGAGAAAAAAAAAATCCAGCATAGTGTAGTCGGGGCCACAGAATGTCCAGTTTGCAGAACAGTAGTAGACTTTTTATTATGCATATGGTCTTTTACAAGTTATTTTCTGCATTCAGAGAAAATTTACAAGAGCCAGGTTTTTCCCAACTTATTCAGGACCTTCTGAGGGACAGTGGGTTGAGTGGGGGGTGGGGGGCCTTCAGGCCTTTGAACAGTGTTGGTGTTGCGTGGCAAAAGGCTGTTTGCTTCCACTTTTCTGTTGCGGTTGACGGCACATGAACTTCCTGGTCACATGGATTTTGACTTGTACCAGACAAATGAAGCCTCTTTATTATATTCATATTTTTGTAAAATATGTAAAACATAATAATAATAATAATAATAATAATAATAATAATAATAATAATAATAATAATAATAATAATAATAATAATAATAATTTATCTCACAAGTTATTTATCTTATAATGCTTGGTAAACTAATATTTGGGGCTCCACGAGCTGGGATGCAAAATCAATATGGCCAGTTAACTGCAGACGGCCATTTTGACATCTTTGATTACATAACTTTTATAATAAAGTATTTCAATTCACTCAAGTAATTTGTGACATCATGACAAATACAGCATTTAAAAAATAAATAAATAAAAAAATTAAAAAAACATAACAAATTTTGACTTGCCACAACAAAACTGACCATCAGTTTCCAAACTGGTGAAAAATGGCCGCTGGCGTCATGTGCCCGTCCCCGGAAGGTGGCTTTACTTGCTCTTTGGATGTCTGCAGCTGTAACCTTGAAGGATGCGATTTCATCTGTCACTTGTTCTCCCCTCCCCCGTCTAGACTGTGTCAGGATAAACTGTAACACCAGTAAGTCAACACTCTTCTTCTGCTGCCTTACCTCAGTGTTTGGTTGTAGCGTGTAGCAGAGCAGCAGGTGTAGCAGCAGGGACGGGTGGATGCAGGGGGGACTGATGGGAAGATTTCTCAGAGATGAGGGAGGAATCAAGACATAGCCAGAGATCAAAGCTATGCAAGTCTCACTTAATGTCCGTTATGTTCTAAAATGACCTTTTTTTTTTTATTAAACCAGCCAGCTAGTTGCATTCATTTTTATAGCTTATAGCTACAAACTGAACTTTTGCACTTTCAGGATTTATGAGCAGCATTTTTAATTTATGTATTTACACCATGGTGTACTGCCCTGTTTATGTCTAAATCTATAAATGCTGTAGTAAATGGATATGTGCTTTGATACTCTGATATTGTGTTTGGAGACTTGTTCTTACTCATAAAAAGGACTCAATCATTTATAGTGCTTTTGCAAAATTTAGGAGGAAATAGATGAAATAATGAACCAGTTTGACATGACTGTGGATGAGGGAGAGGGCTTACATGTGTGTACCCGCTCAGAAGTCCTCATGGACCGGCTACCAGCTCTCAAGACTCACTGATGGGTCTAGAGGTCTGGTTCTGATCCAGTTCTGGTCCAGTTCAGTGGACTCAGTGTGTCTGCATCCACTGGGCGCTGAGCAGATCAAAACTTTACTGTACCTCTGGTTTTTTCAGCAGAAGGAAATGGGACTTCTGGGCAGGGCGCTGTTGCCTTCTGGGAAATGTGGTCATTATGAGTGGGAATACAGTGGAGGCTTACTGAGAGAAAACTTCAAAATGGTGGCACCTGACCGTTTTTTTTTTTTTTTTTTTTTTTTTTTTTTTTTTTTTTTTTTTTTATGTTTTAATGTACATCACTGTATCCAGCATTGTCCCAATCATATGAGTAATGTTACTTAATTTTTTTTTGTTCCAATATTACTGTATGTTTATATATTATGGAATGTACGTTCACAAACTGCGATAGAGCGAATCCGTGAAAGTGGAACAGTGATGTAGCGAGGGACTGCTGTATTTGGTTTTATTGATCCCACAGGAAACAAGTATTCATTCATTCTTGATAATAGTACAAAAAATGGACCTGATCACATTAGTCACTTATGTTCTCTTTTCTCTATTTGGCTTGTTATAGCAAACATATCCCTAATTTATTCTTAATAAACCTCCATCAAACGTTTAGGTAGTGATAAACAAAACAAGATCAATCATCTGATCAGATTCTTGAGTTTGGTAGAGAAATCCTTGTTCCAGCTGGTTTCAAGCATCAAGTTGAGAGTCTAAAGCTGTTCTAGATGAGCTCTGTGGAGCTGCACTGCCCTCATGTGGTTCTGTCTGTGTCCTTACTTTGTCCATTTAAAGGTCTTACAGACATTTTTAAGCAGAGACATAATCTGAAAGGACCACTCAGAGCTACAGACAGATGAGATTAAAGATCTAGAGACAACTGTCCAAATGTCTGGGTTCAGCTTAGAGCCAGACGTTGAGTCCTTCCATGAGTAACAACAAATAATCCTCAAAAACAACCAAACCTTGGTTTAATATTAAATACTGTAGTAATAAATCTAATGAACATCGAGCCCATTTTTTATTTTTATTTTTATTTTATCTGAGTTATTTCACGTTGAGGAATCTGTTAGACTTTAGTATTTTTCTGCACACAGAGTTTGCTTTTTGCTTGTCCAGTCTTCATCACTGTGACTAACTCTTCCTCATCTTCAGGCAAAGGTCCTGAAGTTCTTTATGCTGGACAAAAGCTCAACAACAACGAGTGGCACTCGGTGCAAGTGGTCCGCCGCGGTAAAAACTTCAAACTGATCGTGGATGACGACATGGCTGAAGGTACGTGTCTGATTGAACATACGGCTCTGTTCCGTGTTTATTCTGACATAAACTAAGGTTTTCGTCACTGATGCTCTCCTTTGACTTGTTTTCAGGAGGACTGATTGTAAAAAAATAAATCATTCAATAAGGTTTATGAACTATATGTGGTGTCGAGCTCCTTTTGATGCTTTTCCATGAATAGTCTTCTTTCAAAACACAGATGTGTGAAGTGTGACATCATGAAAATGATGACAAATAGCAATTTTTTTTTCTGTGACTATTTCTTTTTCTTTACTGTTGAATAATGTGGCATGTCAGAATTTGAGATCTTGGGATACAACAATAAAACCGCTAATATTTACTGCCCAAGCTGCCATTTGGAAAATAACCTGAATTGCAAATTTAATTTTATTTTTATTTTTTGGGGGGTGAACTTTCTTTTTATTGCAGATATATAAAAAGGTTCATACTTAGATAGTTGATAAATATGAAAAGAGAACATCACAGTGTGATCCAGCAAGTATTTCTTGTTTAAGGAAGGAATATGAACAGTTAGAAAATCCACAGTCTAAATTTCATTTAAAATACACAACTTCTGAACAAACATAGTAATTAGTGCTAAGTTAAAACTAGACTGTGGCAGTGATGCACAGTGAAGCCACAACAACCATTGTTAAATGACAAGAAGAGATTATATTGAACAGTAAATGAATTGTCCAGACGACATGGTTTGAAAACCCTTTTTCGTTAATGAAAAAATAGCTCTTCTTTAGGTGCATGTGATTACATAACTCTGATTTTAATCAAAGTATTTTTATTAATCCCCTCCCATACTGGATCAACTACACAGATATGCACACATCAGACATGCACTGACACTTTCAATATAAGACGTAAATGGCTGCCTGATCCTTTCAGAGTGTATCTAATCTTTTCCAGATGAATATGACACAGCTTCTCTTATCCAGGGTTCATATTCCAGGGGATACGGATCCTTTGCAAACAATTTTAAGACAAAAAAAAAAACTTTTTTTTTTGTTGTTGTTTGTTTGTTAAATATTGAACGTATGAGTCCAAATTTGTCTCTAAAACATGAGACAAACTGTGGTACATAAATACTAAAGCCAAATTTACCAAAATAAATGTACAGGTTTAATGTTAGATATAGAACTGTAGGCCCGTGTGGTAATTATTTAGACATGCTAGTTTTTAGTTCAATAGAGTGTTTTATTTACAGAGAAGCCCATACTGTTCAACATATTAGAAACCAACTAAGAATAATTACTTTAGTTTTCATCTGGATGAGTTTATGACTGTTTTTGTGTGGAAAGCAGTTTGAAAGCTTTCATCATGCGAAGAAGCTTTCCAGCAGTCTCCCATGCACACTGATTAGTTTGAGCATAATGAAGTGGGTTTCAGTGTCAACAGTATAAATACAAATTTAATAAATATTATCTTACCTGTTGTAGATGGATAGCTTGTTGAACAATGTTTTTATTTTCTGTCATGAGTGATAAGCTTACAGATAGTCTGAATGCAGCTCAGTCGATTGGTGCTGTCTTAAAACTCCTCTAAACTTCAGAAATTTCATGCATTTATTTTTTTAAACCGTTTCAATGTAATCAATTTCACATTTCATGGCCATTTCAGCAGCAATATGATGAAACGTCTGCTGGGTTTGACCCACTATTTGCCCAGAAGAGTTTCTGCGACTGTTGCTATTTACGTCTATTTAACTGCAGAATGTCACGGTCCAAGTTTTGATGGACAATTTTTTGTTTGTTTGTTTTGTACTTTGAGGTCTTGTTTGTAATTATTATAACTTTCTTATGTTTTCTTTGCTGTACTTGGATATATTCATGAGTTCAGTTGTTTTCAGTTTGATTCTTCTTGTGTCATTGATCAGTATTTCCCTCAGCTCCTCGGAGTCACCTCACAGCTGCAGTCCATCTGCTCATCTACCGTAATTTCCGGACTGTTGAGCTCACATAAATTTAAGCTGCGCTCACTAAATAAAAACAAAAAATTATGTATTTATTTACACAATACTCACATGCTTGTCTATAAGCTGCGGGTGTCCCATGTTGTAAGTAACATGAGTTTTTTTTTTTTTTTTTTTTTTTTTTATTTACAGTGGTGATTAACAAAAAAAAAAAAAAAAAAAAAAGACAGTAGCTTACCAGGAAGTGATTGATCACTATCTTTATCTTCCTCGTGCTCACTGCCCACTAAGCTTGTGCTGTCCTCTTCATCATGTCTTTCGAAAACCGTTGGCAATAGAGGATTTTTTTTTACTCTGCTCCGCTGTCAGGATGCACTGACAGACTTGAGCAAAACTTGCTCTTTGCATGCGGCTAGTTTTGGTAAATAATTTTTTTACGCTAGTCATCCAAGCCTCCCATCGAGCTCAGAGTGCCACATTAATGCACAATTTACACTTATTTTGAGTGACTGCAAAACTTTGTTATTCCCCCAGGGTACCCCTCCCTGCCCCTCCCCGTTCTCTCCTCTCCTTCCCATTTCATTGGTCCACTGTGACCTGTTCAGTATTTTCATTGGTCAGATTATTTTTAACCTTCATTTACACAGGTAGTCTCACTGAGTCACAAGGACCCACCCTGCAAGAGAGACTTGTATTGGGTGGCCATGTGAGCACCCGGGTATGACAAGGATAAATGTTTTGGCAGCATGAAGCTCATTATAGAAAAGAAAAAACAAACAAACTATAAATTAATTGCAGTATTGTAAGAGGAAGTTGCAGCATTGCAGAAGCCACAGGGTTCAGAGCCTGCGAAAAAAGTAGCAGCTTATAGTCTGGAAATTACGGTAACTCACCTCCAGTCAGTAATCAGCCCTCTCAGTCTTATATTCTTAGTTCTCTTAGTGCCATCATGTTTCCTCATGCTTACTATTTCCTTTGTACTCACTGGTAGTTTTTGGCTTTCATGTCATGTTCGTGCCATCCCATCAGCTTCTTCATCCCAGTTCTTTCTGTGCTTCAGTTTGAACTCAGGTTCTCTGAACAACTCACCGTGATATTGAATTTTATATAAACCTCTCTGTAATGCAGAATGGACAGTAGTGTCAAGTTTTTCAAAAGTGTGGTCATGATCTGAAATATTGAAGACTGGGGCAGTTCTTGAGATCAAAGCCAACCACATCAGTGTTAGCTGTGTTTGATTTTAGCCTTTAGCTCATCAGAACTGACCTGGATTCTGTTCCAAACTCAGGGGTCTAATTACAATGAGTAAAGTGACTTTTACACACGAACCCACTTCATTTTAGACAGTTTTCTTGACATTAGACTCTAGTGTCTCCTTCACCACCACAGCTCACTCCTACCTTTACTTCATTTGTCTTCATTTACAGGTCAGATGGCAGGTGACCACACCCGTCTGGAGTTTAGCAACATGGAAACAGGCATCTTGACCGAGAAACGCTTTGTTTCTTCAACACCCTCGCCCTTTATTGGTCACCTTCAGGTATTAACTGAAACATGTTAGTGACAATGATTATTGTGCTCAGTTTAGGTTCATCATATGAGAACAGACTGCATTAATCCCTAAAAATCAAAACGTGTTTAGCTTCAGGTTAGGTTTATTTGTCATATCAAAATCAACACAAGGTCAACAATGCAATGAAATGCTTAGGACTAGAAGAACCATCTTGACTTGCCCAAAAAAAAAAAAAAAAAAGACTCTGACTAACTTCTATTTAGTCTCTATGTCAGGTTAAACACTGCAAGCAAAAAACTAACACAAATTACAACCACAATTTATAAATTTCAAAATTTTTAAAACTAAAAACCATTGAGCAAAAAAAGTTTTTAAAAATAATTTTAACTTCTTCTGATTTATAAGTGGTTTGACAGTGTAAATGACAATTATTTTTAACAAGGTAATAAGTATCAGTCCTTCATTAGGATCAACTCTAATTACCTCTAATTGCCTTTTAAAGTCATTTTTAGTCTCCTTGAAAATGAATGAAAATCTTTATCACATCCAAACAGAAAAACATACGTTAAATAGGACGTAAGTTTTATTCTGAGCCTAATAATGATTCAGCTTCACAGAAAACTGAAGCTTTGGGGATTTTACACTCACCTCAAGCATTGAGCAAGGAGAACTTGTCATTTGTTCTTATAAAGGTTGCACAAATATCTTTATTAGGTGACATATCTGAACCATTTATAAATGGTAAATGGAATGTACTTATATTGTATAGCTCCTTTCTATCTAATCAAGATACTCAAAGCTTTTTACAACAGAATCTGTGCCCTCATTTACCTCCAGACACATTCACACATATTCTACTAGATCTCTACAAAGCTAGTCAAACAAATCCTTCAATAGAGACTAATCAGTGATTTTTTTTTTTTAGATCACATTCATGCATCAATTGGGCACAGATCAGAGGCAATGGGGGTTCAGTATCTTGCCCAGGGACACTTCAGCATGTGACTGCTGGTGAAATCAAACCCTTGATTTTCCCATTTGAGGATGACTGTTCTAGTCATTCTGCCACAGCCACCCAAACCCAGCTACAGCTGCCCCAATGATAAAGTTAGGATAAGGTTAGATGAGGTAAAGGATTTAAAAGGTAAGGCTAACATAAGAATACAGAAGTTTTAGGCTTGTGAAGTTTTCCAACTCGTGAGTTTAAGACCCAAACACTGTATTCAAACACATCATCAATGCTTCCTAAGTAGATGATTTTTCTGATCAGTTGGAAAGTTGTTATCTAAAATATTATTGTTTTAGCAACTTTTTGTTGTGCTTTTTTTTAACTAGTTTGTTGTCCCCTGTCATGGAGCAAAGAGGGGATTTTGAAATGCCTTCTGTCTGTCTGTCTTGTGAATTGGATAACTTGGGGAAAAACAAACAAACAAACAAACAAACAAACAAACAAAAACAATAAGCAAGGCGATTTTGGTTATTGAGCCACGCATTTTGGTGTGTGGCTGAATCTCGACGTAAGAAAAGGTCTCTGTTCAGTTATTTGGCACGTCAAAATACAAGATGGCCGCCACCATACATGTATGTAAACTGGTCATTATGACCATTTGAGGAAACTGTGCTTTCTAGTACAGTATTAATATTGCTTAAAAGCATAATTAATACTGTCCCATGGTGGCCAAGACCATCATTGTCCACCCCCTGGCTCCTTCATGGCACTTGGTGATTTATAAAACTGCTCTCTCCACTTGCCAGTATCTGTCACTTTGTGCTACTTTGGACAAGAGACAAAAGAAAAGAAAAAAAAGACCTATCTTCTTCTATGCAAGGTGACTTCTACCCACTTTAATGTGTTGCACCAGTAAACATTAAGGTTTACTGTACTTCCATTCTCTGTTGAATTTCAGTAAAAAAAATAAAATAAATGAATTAAAAA
>JAVCKU010000065.1:19571782-19582848 GCA_032273985.1 Hypsolebias coamazonicus
ATAGAGCATGTACCATTGTGTCTTAGGGGGAAGTAAATTTGACAGTCATCGGCGTAGAAGTGAAAAGGTATGTTGTGCTTCCGGAAAATAGCACCAAGTGGCAGCAGGTATAAAGAGAATAGGGGAGGACCTAGGAAGGACCCCAGCGGAACCCCCCATTGAAGTGCTGCCACTGCAGAACTAAAATCTTTGATGGAAACACAAAAGGATCTATCTGTGAGGTAGGATCTGAACCAATTGAGCAATGCCCACCCACTGCTCCAGTCTAGCAATGAGGATCTCATGGTCGATGGTATCAAAAGCAGATGTAAGGTCCAATAGGACAATCAGCACAGAATCACCAGTGTCTGTAGATAAGAAGATGTAATTAAACACCTTCAGTAGGGCAGTTTCAGTGTTGTGGAGAGGTTTAAAGCCAGATTGGAATAACTCTAGGATAGCGTGATCCTCCAGGAAGCACTTCAACTGGGACTCAACTATTTTTTTCCAGAAGTTTGGAAACAAATGAGTCTGGAGACAGGCCGGAAGTTGGATAGGACTGAGGGGGTCAAGATTTTTTTTTTTTTTTTTTCAGGACAGGTTGAACAGCAGCATGTTTAAAGGTTTTTGGCACCACACCAGTGGATAAACAGCTATTCACAATAGCAAGAATGGAAGGACCTAGAGTAGGAAAAACATCCTTTAGTAGCCAAGGGGGGACCACATCAAAGGGGGAACCAGATGGTTTCAAGCTGCACATGACCTGCTCTAGAGAAGACAGAGATTGGTTCAAAATGGTCAAATACAGCAACAGATGAGTGCGCATAAAGTCGCAGGTGAATGAATGGCTGAGTTCAAATACAGTCAGCTCAAAACTGGAGCAGGAAACAGGGATGGGCAGTTGTTTACAGTCAATAGTTGAATTGAATATTGTTAATAATCACCACCACGCTGGCCTGATGGCCGCGGGTTGTTAAAATAAAGACAGTTCGGTGGTAATAATTCCGTCAAGGCGCTGGACTCACCCGGCGATAACCAAGATTCTGTGATGAAGAAAAAGTCCAAATTGTGCTCTTGAAAGTAATCTCTGAGGATGAAAGTTTTGTTGGTGACAGATCTTGCATTGACCACACACATCCTAATAGAGTCCAAAGTGGACTCAGCAGTGGGGGCAGCCACAGATTTTCAATAACAGCCCTACTGGGTCGAGCAGTGAGCTGCACCGGCCGACAACTCCCGTTGTTTACCTGGTCCAGGTGCGCGGGAAGCTGGCAATGGAAACCATGACCATCAGCTGGAGAGGAAGATGCAGCACGCAGGGCTTTGAGCTGCACCAGCCGGCAGAAAAACGAAGATCCAGGAGCTGTTGTCGATCATACACCAGTAGCATGTTTATGTCTCAGATGAAAAACGAACAAAACACAAATATTCCGAACACCGTCAGCAGAGGTGGATTGCAAGCCATGTACACGGGCGCCATCTTACCAGAAGTGCTTTACGTTTCTAATAGTGGTAGTGAGTACTTTATCAGCTGTGTCATCACCAAGAACTGAGGATTGAAGAAAGAGGTAAACGATCACCTAAGAGACATGGCTAGCCAAACAGGTCTCCATTTTAAAGGTCTGTTTAAAGCAGGACATGTTAGTGTCAAGTCTCTGTACATACTGTATGTGAACTTTCTCTTGCCTGTACATAACTTCTGATTTGCTCAAGAAAAAATGGGTGTTTTAGTTGGTAGAGCTGTTGCCTTTCAGTGACAGGGTTGCCAGTACTAATCCCGGCCGGGACCTTTATGGGTGGAGTTTGCAGGTTCTCTCCGTGCATGCAAGAAGTTTTCTTTGGGTACTCCCACAGCCTTGGGTTTCCTCCCACAGCCCAAAACCATGTATATTAGGCAGATTGGCAACTCTAAATTGTCCCTAGGTGTGAATGAGAGTGAATGGTTGTTTGTCTTGTCTCTATGTGTCTCTGTGATGGACTGGAAACCTGTCCACAGTGTCCCTCGCCTCTCGCACATTGACTGCTGGATATGGGCTCCAGTGACCCCTGCAACCCGAAAAGGAGGAAGCTGGTAAAGATAATGGATGGAATTTAACAAAATGCCATACACATGCATCATCATGAGACAATTCATTGCTATAGATTACTGTATAATAATTTGTCGACAGGCATATAATGTGCCATATGTGTACTACACATATGCAGTACTCTTGTAGTCATTTTTGGTCCAAATGAAACAACTTGTTTAAAAATGTAATACTAGTTATATAGAACGTTATACCAATAGACAATAAACCTTGCATGATATCGTTTGTCACAGTTTTCTTAACCAAATACCATATGTTACTTCATGATCATAGGCATGCTGAGGCTGTTGAATGTAGAGTATCTGTTTGCCTGATCAGCATCTTGTCTTTCTAAAAGTGTACTCGTGTATGTGTTTAACACACAGACACAAACAAAAACACTATAGCCCACTTTTTCCTTGCTGGTGACAATTGATAAAAAAGTCCACAAGACACAGCTCTAACTACAGCTTCCTTCATTGTTCTAGTTTTTTATGGTAAATTTGCTCAATCACAGTTTTTTGCTGGTGGTGCAAAAGTAAACATGCCGATCCTCATAATCACTTTAACGTGGAAATAAGCCCTAAAACACTCCAAATGTCCTTAAAACTATTTAGACTGAAATCACTACCACTGCATGTAATACGTAGAAAACTTTGCATTTCAAAGCGGTTGTTGTGGCTTCCTCCATGTGATTTGCTGATGCACTTTTCCCAAGAAAGATGAAACAAATCTATAATGTCAGAACTTGAGTCACAACTTCAAAAGAAAGTAAAAGCTCACAGAACAGAGAAAACTTGAGGAAATCTGGTCCGGCCTGGTTTCTAGCAAGCACTCAGCTAAATACGAGCTGGCAGGTGTGGCACTTGCAGCCCACTTTCCTGTCTTATAATATACTGTCACTCCTTTGTTTTTGACCGCCTCCAACTGTGTGTGTCCATGCAGACATGCTCGTACGTTTGCCAAACACATTTGTTGGTTTCACTGGCCCTAAGGAAGATGCACGCACTTCCAGTCTCCTGGACATCTACACACCGGTAAACGTCTCGGAGACTGTTCAAAATCAACCACTACATATAACGCAGGGATTTATTTTTTATCTTACAGAACCTCATCCTCACAAGCAAATACAAATCAAAAAGAGACATGCAAGGCTACTGATTAGGCCTGTCACTCAGAGAATATACATGTGCCCTTTTCAACGCTGGACACCTCCTCATCTGATGGAAACAAGCCCTGCTAATCAGTTACAAACAGTTGGCATGCCGCTTGCTCTTTGATGCCACACGAAGTGAAGTGTGTGGGCGAATAAATTGATATGTTTATGTGTTTGCTTGTGTGGGGTGGCACTGAATGTGTCTACGCTTTCACCTTGAGCTGAAAGATACATCAAAGCCGCACGCATTATACAAGCCCATTTGGTGTACAATTGTGACAGAAACAGCCTTTTAGAGGTGTGCAAATATAGGAGTAATTATGAAAATTATGCATGGTAAATATGCCTCCACGTTGCTAGTGCTTCAAATTCTTGCCAAGCAGTTAATGAGAAGTCAGGATATACTGTAGCAGACAGCAAGAAAGCAAGTGGCTGGCTGTGAGTGGCGTTAAGGACAACAGATAGCCAAGTAATGGAACATGGCCATCTTTGGTACAGTGCAGGAAATGCATCGCTCTTTTGAACATCCAGGGTATTGTAGGGATATAACGGTATACAGAGAGATGAATCTTGTATGATTATTGAAAAGTGTAAGGTCGAATAAGGTAACAACTCCACTGCCTTGTTCTCCTACAGTATCACCGTTGCCTTTGTCTTTGTTTTTTGGCAGGCTATTAGCTTCAAAAATATTTAGATGAGGTCAGTGCAAAAGAAAAAAACGCCAAGCAAATCAGACAAATTATTGTTTTGTACTTTAATAAAAAGACGCTGTATTCTCAATAGAGTGAGCTTGCTTTGTGGCCAAACATTAAAGGGTACATGTCAAACCACCCTCTAGCAATCACCCATTTTATTGGCACTCGTATTCTCTGAGTATTCATTTGTCATGAATATGATGCAGGGCAGTGGCCATTAAAGTGTCTCCAGTTTTCTAGTTAGAGCTCTATGAACAGGAAGCAAAGAGCCTATCGCTTTGCCCTTTTATCTACGTGCAGCTCTCAAATGGAGTGGAGACATTCAATTTAAAGATTGGTGTCTGGTAGAAGCCAGTGACTTCCATTAACTCTGTCCCTCTGAAGTAGTTGGCAAGGTACAGCTTCAAAGAACTTTAATTATCCTGCCTCGCAATGACAGAGACAAAGTGATAAATTTGAGGCAGAAAGGAAGAAGCTATATGGCCGAGAGATGGAGAAAGAATGACAGGTAAAGATGTGAAAAGGCGTATGGATGAGTATGGATTATCTGCCATATTATTAGCTGATCTGCTTTGTTCTCTTCCTTTTATTTCTTGAAGGACCCTCAAGATTTTAAATTGCTTCCCTGCTATCATTATTGGCCATTTGATTGGATTGTGGAGCCCTGCTGAGGTGTGCCATTCTGAAATAATGGACAGCTCTAGATGGCATTGTTATTACATTTTGATTTGGTCATAATCATAGATGGAATATCTCCAACAAAACTGAAGCATATTCATATTTATTAAAACCTTCAATGGCTGAGTCAAAATGGTAAACTGCTCAAATGTATATGGATACAAGAGGGAAAACTGAGAGAATGAAGATGGATCTCTTTCCATAGAAAATAAAGGGGGGGGAAAAGACAGCCATTTTTTCTCACTCTCTCTTTAGTTGGACAGCCAGGAGTGATACTGGGACATTCAGACAAAGAGGCAGAATGGAAGGTGGTCCATTGGGAGATTGGCGGTAAAGGTCAGGGACAGGGAGGAGGCTTTCACACAAGGACATAATTGGCAAGGCTAAGATACACTTCGACTCAAACACATACACACAAAGGTATGGCTGTTGGCCTTTTGTAGCCATAGGAGAAAGGTAAGCTGTTTTTCTCAGAATGTATTAAGAGAAATATGCATGTCTTCACATGGATTGTTTGGTTCTTTATGCTTTGGATTCCATCTTTTCATGTCTTTGCAACTCCTGAAGCATTATAGTATTTTTACAGCTTGTTTTTAGTCCCTTGTGTCAGATTCTCCTCCCCATCTCTCTGTATGTTTCTCATTGCTTTTCATATCCAAATCACTTATTGAAGTTCCTCGCAGCAACATTTCACTGTCGTCATCAAAACTTTGATACAATTGATTTTCTTCTTTCTTACTCCCTTGTGATCTCTGTCCTGAAGTGGCTGCAGACATTCAGAGATCTGCGGCTCTTCACAGAATGCCAATGCTGATCAGTGGGACTGTAACCTAAACTCGGTTATGTTCAGGAATGTGTTTCCTTTAGACAGTTTTTCACTGAGCTCCAACTAAAGGCAACAAGTTTGCAAACAGCATGTTAGAGGGAAACTCCAAAATGTCTCAACATTTGGGGGAGAGGTGTGTCAAATTTCATTCATGAGTTGCAATGTTCAAAGTGGGTATGATGTGGATGGAGGTGGACAACAATAATGTGCATGGCTAGAATACAGTTGTGCAAGCTGTGCAGACAGACAATTGAAAATTAGTTATTTAGTAATTTCAGGGACATTTGCGTTTAAGCCTTCACCAACACATCTGTAAAGTCTAGAATCCTAAATTCATGCCCATATCAAGTATAATAAAACTGTCAGTACCACAGAAAAAAAATGAAACAGGGAGACAGAAATAGGGTTAGGAACATAATGCAGTGTCCTTATTAATAAAGAGTAATACAATATTGCAGTAGAGCAACAAAGCAACCTAGGGTCATAGAAAAAGATGGATGGAGGCAATGCAAAGGAAAAAGTGAGTACAGGATATATACTTGTTGAAAGGCTTTGCTTTGGGGAGGGTGGGAGTACTGGCCAAACAAACAGTCCACAGCCAATGATTCAATGTGACTGCTGTAAGTGGTTTTAAGTGAGGAAATAGCCAAACCCTCATTGGCTAACACTTAAAAATTGCTCACTTAGGCTTGCACAAGTATATACACTGTCAGCAGTAGAGCTCAGCACAGCTTTATTTCTAGACCCAAAGGTGTATTAACAAATCCCTTCTATTGTCTAGATCAGTGTAAAGTTGGTATAGGGACTCTAAATTTTGGGGCTTTAAATAATTTTCAGAAAATCAATTAAAGTTTAAAAAAGGATGCTAATAGCATACATTTGCTGGAATTTGGCTAATATTAAAAAAAAAATGCCACAGTAGTAATCTCTGAATACAACCAAAGCTAAACATGCAAGTTTGTGTTATTGTCGTGTTTTCGGTCAAAACTGAAAAGTTTGGAAACCGATAGATCCATGTTCTCAATCAGTACTTGTATCACTGTTGGTACTAAGGATCCCCCCCAGTGGTGCTTAAAATAAATTACAGTTCCATATATTTCCAAGTTCAATTAACAGCTAATTATTAGTCAGTTAGTCATAAAGATGAATGCTTCAACCTAATAAATCTAGCTTCAAATCTAAACTACTTGAAACAAAGCTGCAGTGAAGAAATTTTTGAGAACTCCTTTGGAAACTGAACTGAGCAATGGCTAATTATTGTGTTAGGGATGAATTACGCAGTAGCAGTGAAGTCTCTATAGGACCTGCCAGCAACAAAAGATGTAAAGCAGTGAAGACATTTTATTGAAGTTATCTGGAACTTGGATTCAGTTGTTGTGGGGCAAAAGAAGAATCAAGAGCAATAAATGTGGATCTGCTCTCTGAATTTATTGCATTGAACTATCACCCTTAACTACACCCATCAACCATAGTTAGGTGTTTTTTTTTTCCTCATTAGTTCTCCTTAAATCAGTTCAATGACTGAAACTGTCAACAGGAAGGAGCAGGCTGATGCATGTCAATTAAGATCTCATCCCTTTTTCATAGCCTAAGAGTTAAAATATGAAGGAACTAGTTTTGTTGGGTGATCATGTTGTTCTGACTTATATTATTGTATTAAATCACCATTCACAGAGCAGCACATAATTACCCTTTAAAAGTGAGATATGAAATGCAGGAATTAGAAAAAGAAGCAACTTGAAACTGTGACTAGTTCTTGTATTGAATTCCACTCTTCCTAACATTTATCTTTTTGACTGTCTTCAAGCAAGATGGATGAAAAAGAAAAAGAAGCTAAGTGAGACAGTGTTTTAGCACGCCCCTCCCCGACCTGTCACCTTTCTCCTGGGAACTCTCTTTTTGCATGAGCAAAATGTTTTATTGATTTATTGGCAGTGTGAGAATGGCCCATTTATCCCCTGTCTCAGAGAAAAATATGAGCGCTCTTGATGTGTTCAGGCTGAATAATCCAGGTATTAGTTGAAGCCGAGGAGTGTCAAGTTTAGGTAATTGGGTTGTTAGGGGTCTGTAGCAGAAGTAGCATCCAAATAAGGCAGCTTGGACTGAGGATGACAGTTTGACTTAGTATAAAAGTCATCATGTTTTTTAGCGTAGTAGAGGTAAAAGGTGGGGTAAGCATTGCCTTCCTGTGACATTGTTGTTCAAGGTGGGGTATTTTACAGAACCCTGACTCAAGTCTTAATATGGTGTTTGTTTAATTAAAACAGGCAGTGTTTCAGGAACAGCAGATCTATCCTAAAATACAAAGCCTATTCAGATTCCCTTTGACAAGTGAAACAATTTAGAACCAAATCTGATAGTGTTGATAGCACATAATGGAAAGGACTTTGAATTCTGCCTACATCCACAGCCAGCCACTAACTAGCTCTCCATATGATGCTAATAGAGTTTCCTCCACTATTTACTTTTACAAAAGAAATCAGTGACACATACATGTTGGACTATCTCATAATGCATCTAGCATATCTCCTTATGGGAAAAAAATGCACTTTTAAATCATTGTTGCAACTCTTAGTTTCAATAAAGATGGATCAAAATCACAATCTGTGGAAATGTGTTGTAGGGGAAGCTTAGTTTAAGCAGAAAATAGTTTACTTTGGGGTGTTTGTTAGTGTAATCCCCCCCACCCTCCACCCCCTTGGTTTTGCAAGCTTAGAAAGCTAATACATCTTTTATGAGCAACTGAAAGGCTAGAACAACCGCAGTCTTGATGGGATAAAATTGGGAGATTTAGAAAATGACTGTTTTTCCCCCCTCCACCAGTAATTCTGGTGCAAATTACTCCCTTTGAGTGATGGTACTTTTTCACCCATTTTTACATACAAACACAGCTGGCCAGAATGAAAAAAAAAACAGGGTGGTTAGTTTCGGGAGGCGTGTGCAAAGATCATTTACAGTGGAGAATATTGCTGTGGTTAATGAGATGTGAGGCTTCATATATTCCCATCTTTCTGACTTTTTTCTTCTGCCAGACAAGCACATTAAGAGTTTATTTCCCAACATTAGCTCTCTCACTCCTGCCACCTTTAGTTACCACTATGGTACGTATGTCGCCTCAGTGGCCTCAACGTCTCGCTATAATAGAGTACTTTCAGCCAGTCGTTAGGAAAGCAATCAGCATACTGAGAGGTAAATATCTGTCTGGGATTTTAAAAAAATAAAATAATAAAATAAAAAAAAACTATTAAGTATGAAGCTCCTTTTTAGGTTTATACTTTTGAAAAATAATGACATTAATACATGTCTGAAGCCATACCTGCAGTGGTTTAAATTACCCATTTCTCACAGCATAAATGTTGTTCAATGAAACAAATGAAAAATGTCATTTGGAAAGGGGCACATTGTGTGAAAAATTATTTTTGCTGACTGCTAGAAAAAGAAAAAAAAAAAACATAAATGGAGTTCTATCTAAAGCACTCTTTTCCAAAGCAAAGCAAGAATGACTCGTTATAATTTGAAGACCTGCATGTTTGTTTCAAATCTGTGGAAAGATTTCCTGGTAATTTACAACAGGAGTGGAGAGTAAGAGATGGAAGCATGAAAAGACAAATTATTCATAATTTGGAGTCTTTAAAAACATATCTGGTCTTTAACACTATTAACTATGTCCACTTGTATTTGAATACATCCAGAGACACCTAACTAAGATTATGTATACAATTACACCCATACTGTTTATTCCTAAACAACCTACAGTCTACTTTTATGGAACTGACCCTACACATTTTTTTTATTTAAAGTTAAGTAGCTCACTTATTTGTAAATTTGCGAATATTTTCATCCGCTTTGAATATCAGCCATTAAATGACTATTATTAGTTGTTATTATCCCCATATGTCACGATCAGACTGCCCCCCTGTACATCTTAGTGGGTTTAAAAGTATGTTGTTAGCGTTGTTAGTGCTAATAATATGTTCACATGGTTAAGTTCAGAGTAAAGGGTCTTGGGTTAAGTTTAGGCACAAGGATAAGAGGGTTAAATTTAGGGTTGGTCCTCTGGGTCAGGTGTAAGGTTATGTTTAGGAAAAGGGCTACGTAAGCTGAAAAAAAAAAAAAAAACTTCCTGGTTTACATGCGTGTGACACTGCATACTATCAGCGATAAAAATGTTCCTTTAAACCTATTAGGAGGTAGGCAAGACAGTCTGAATGCTAACTTTTGGGATGATAACAACTAGTAACGGACCATTTAATGGGTTGATAACATCCGAAGCTGCTCAATATTTTCTCTGTCTGGATACAAAATGTCATTAGTCTGACATACTTTGGCTTTACTCACAAACAAGGTGCTCATGGAGCACTTGATGGAGCAAGATAAAACTCAAACTGTTCAAAATAATGAGAAACTTGAAAAAGTAAATTAGTCCCAACCAAATTTGATTTTTGTATGTTTGATGCCATGGTAGCTTGTTGAATCCGTGTAATCCTGCTCTGTTGCGATGGAGACCTTCCCATGGAAACTTTCATCATGACATCCTTTATCATTTAGAACTTCTTTTATTGTCAGATTATAGGGATTAAAACCATAGGTGTCACAACAATTGTATGTGAAGTGGGTGTGTCCTCACATTTAAAAAATACTAATTTGACCCCCCCCCTCCCCCATTCACCATGAAACATTAGTTCAACCAGCATTGTTTCTATTACTTTGTGAACAAATCCATTCCACCTGATTAATAGGATAGTACTCAAACCACTAAAAGTCCACTCTTGTTTTTTTTGGTTACCTACAACAACTCACCACACCACATGCAGCATTTCCCCTGGATTACTTGTCTTGGTCAGTGCACTCATGAGGGTTGTTTTGTGGATGGGGCAGGGGAGGAGGGGAGTCACCTCTGCGTTGCATGCTAGCTTAACACCACGTTAGTGTCGGCAGTTGTTGACTGAGGTGAGGAGTCTTAAGATGCATGAGAGAAGCAGAGCACTACGTATATAGCATCTTAGCTAGTGCGTCTGTATTGTGTGCTGCTAGCTTAGTGCTACGTTAGTGCTGGCTAGTGCTGGCAGTTGTAAGCAGTGTGTGTGTGTGTGGGGTGTGTGTGTGTGGGGGGGCGGGGAGGCGGGGGGGGGGGGGTCGAAGGATACGGGAGAGCAGCAAACCTGTTGGTCAGAAAAGTTCATGTTGTGCCATCCCCCAATTACAAACGATTTCAAATTTTTCTGACGCCAATGATTAAAACATATTTTATTGTAAAATAAGTCAGATTTGCAGAGGAAAGTCTCACAGCACTTATCAATACTGTTCAACGTTTCATTGGTCTTTTTCACCCACAATGTCATTAATAGCATAAATGCTTCTTTGATTGTATTTCTCGTGGAAATGCATTGACAGCTTTTGCTTGACATGCAGGACCTTCCCACTGTAAGTTAATAATTACAATAATTTGACAGCAAAAACATGGAATCCATCCAAGACTTTACTGAGTTTAATAAGATGTAGCTCGCCGGTGATGTGACTAATGGTTCAAAAGTTTTGTAGAAAATAACAAATGCTTGTCTTTAAAATATGCAAAAGCCTAGCCATAAAGTGACATTTTAAAGAGCTAGGATTTTTTTTTTCTTTTTTATAGAAGACTTTGTCAGTACAAGTTGTTCCTGGTTCCA
>JAVCKU010000065.1:19630457-19641248 GCA_032273985.1 Hypsolebias coamazonicus
AGTTGCGGCAAAATCGACCTACGAACGGTTCTTAGGTCCGGAACCCGTTCGTAACTCGAGGACTACCTGTATATATACAGGATGGTATATATATTTTAAACAGCCTCTTCTAGTTGATGGACCTGTTGAGGACTTGGTGGATTGAGTTGTGCTCATTGTCTTTTTCCTTCCTTTTCAGGAAAGTCCTCCGGCCCACACGTGTCTCCTGTTTTGAGTCGTCACGCCAGGTAACGTCCACACCGCCTGTTTCACCTCCCAACAGTTCTTCAGCGAGTCCCGACCACAAGTCTTCAAAGTTTTAGTCATCAACAGTTATATGTAGGTCATCCTGCTGGTGCTGTTTCAACTGCAGCACCTTCATGAAACACAATCCAGCCAAGACGTTTTCATCTGATCCTCTCCCCTCTCTCCCAGTATTAAGTGCCTTTCGTCACCTCAGCTAAGGACTGTAAAAGTAATCCTTTAAAATTAGTATATGTTGAACACCTTTACTCAGAAATGTGCACGTGGATCAGAGCTGAAACCAAAACCACCCTGCAGAGTTTCTCCTCTAAAGTTCCCTGAAACGTCAAAATTTACCGTGGAAATCTGTGGTTTGTCTGCATCTCCACAGCCGCGCGGTCCAGAGGAGCATCGCCATCATCCGACACGCTCGCCAGAAAAAGCAGCAGAAGCAGTACTGCATGTATTACAACCGCTTCGGCAAATGTAACCGTGGCACAAGCTGCCCCTTCATTCACGACCCGGACAAAGTAGCTGTTTGCACCAGGTAACACGTTAAAGAACAGGAGGGAGAAGTCGGGCCTTGTTTCTTCTTCAGATAGTGGTTACTTTGATTATGTTTTTCCCAAGAGCTGGTTGTAAAAAATCAACAGCGATCCTTTGTAAAGTAATGTACTAAAGGTTTGTTGCATATTTTCCTTTAAGTACTTAAGTAAATGCAAAACTTCCCTGACTTTGCCCAAAAAATTATCAAAATACAATTCCAAAGCCTTTACTGACGTGTTTTTTTGCTCTTAACTAAACATTGATGCACAAATGAGCAATTTTTAACCCCGAGGGCCAAAAGTGGCCCTTGAATAATGGCCACCAGGTCCCCAAGGCTCTTAATGGACAAGGAAACAACTATTAAAAAGGTTGATACAAACCTGCATTTAAAGTCATGAAACTTAAAAAAAGGTTTTAACCTTAATGTGAAGGTTTTCGACGTATTTGTCCAAAATGTTTAGTTTATTGTTTGTCATGTGCAGGTCAACACAAGGTCAATAATGAAATGCTCAGGACGAGAAGAACCATCTGGACCCACCAAAATAAATAAATAAATATCAAAGCATGCAACAAAAGTACAAAACAAAGCACCAAAAGTGAAAAAGAAATATATTACAAGTTCCAAAAGAAATATATTAAACAACATGAAGGAATACAAAAGTGCAAGTAGGATGAATCAGTACAAATAGGTACCTGTTTTAGACAGACAACAATATACAGCAATAAAAAGCAATTAAAATAAAAATAATATTATAACAACAATGTTACTGTTAGCAGCATGGTCCTGTTAGCTGCATGGTTCTGTTAGCAGCATAGTTCTGTTAGCAGAGTGGTCCTGTTAGCAGAGTGGTCCTGTTAGCAGCATGGTCCTGTTAGCAGCATAGTTCTGTTAGCAGAATGGTCCTGTTAGCAGAGTGGTCCTGTTAGCTGTATGGTTCTGTTAGCAGCATGGTTCTGTTAGCAGCATGGTCCTGTTAGCAGCATGGTCCTGTTAGCTGTATGGTTCTGTTAGCTGCATGGTTCTGTTAGCAGAATGGTCCCGTTAGCAGCATAATGATAACAACCGCGGCAATGGATGATGACTGCCCTCCAGAACCGGGTTTGGCAGACACAGAACCTCCAAAATTCCCCACGGAATCGAACTGTTCCGTAGAGTTGGGTCCGTTCAGGCAGAAGGAGGATCATAGAGACGGCCACCATGACAGGCTGGAGACTGAGCTCGAGGAGGGAAGGGGGATGGGAACTGAGCCACGATGGCAAGGCAGCGACACACAAAACTCCAAAAGTGCGTCTCGGTCATACCTGTAGCGTGGGTGTGCAGTGGAGGCGCAAAAAAAGTTGAAACAAAAACAACAGGAATAAAAAAGTGCTGTCATACTGCTGTGCACGTTTACAATTTAATTTAAGTTGTTTCCAGAACTAGACTGAAGCTTAAAGACTCCAAATAGCAAACTTATAAATAACTTTTTTTAAACAGTTTAAAATGGTAAATGGACTGAACTTAAATAGAACTTTTCTATCTGATCAAGACACTCAAAGCTCTTTACAACACGATCTGTTCCTCATTTACCCGTTCATACACTCTACTAGGTGTCTACAAGAATAATCCGAGCTTTATCACATTCATACACCAATGGGACACGCATCGGAGGCAATGAGGAGTTCAATGCCTTGCCCAGGGACACTTCAGCATGTGACTGTTGGTGGAATCAAACCCCCAACTCTTGCATTGGAGCACAACTGCTCTAACCACTCAGCCACAGCCGTCCCTAATCCTATCCTCGAAGAAGGACTTCCTTTACAACTTCCTTCAACAATTTCCTGCGGGAACAATAAAGTTCTATCTTATTCCGTATTTTGAGCTGGAATAGTGGCGTGCACATGAGTTCATGCCAAGTTCACGTGCGCGCCACTGCTCCAGCTCAAAATATGCCGTAAAGGAAGTTATTTTTCTTCTTTGGTGTTTTACGGTGGATTGTATCCACTTTGTTGCATCACCGCCTCCTTCAGACTGAACCCCACGCCTACAGAAGTCTCGCTGACGTGAAACGTGAATCTGTCGATCTGCGTTCGATCACTCCGTGGCTTCTCAAGGACCTGGATGTGTGACACAATTAAACTGAATTTGGGAATAGAAACTGAATTATAGACCTCAAAATTAAAGTAGTCAAAGTGGATTTTCAATACAAAGAAATACAGTTTCAAAGCAAATGAATTCAGTTTCAAACCGAAGGCAGATTCAGCCTGAGCGATTCAAATTCAGTTTCCAATGGCTCAAGTTTCTGCACGTGAAATACGCGTTTCGTTTGAATGAGTTTAATTTGAACAGTTCTCAACACAAGGCATCTCCAGTTCAAGTACAGCCAGATTCAATTTAACTGAACCACAAGTCAGAGTCAATTACAAAATGAGAATTATTAAAGAAGTTTTCTGAGAAGAGCTCTTTGTACGTTTGTAGACGTCCAGCCTAAAAGGGATAAATCCATGAATCATTTCTTCTGCGTCATTTCGAGACGAGGTCTTCTTATCCACAGGGAACCTGTCACAGTTAGGTGACATTAGGACCAGAAGCCAATTTGATGAAATGTTTTATTAAAGTCTTGAAGGTTTGGATGAACAGAAAGGAGATTTATCTCCAGTATCAGAAAACAGCCTCTCCACCACCTTCGCCTCAGCCTTTACCTTTTCACTCGTTTGTTTTTTAGGTTTCTCAGAGGGACGTGCAAGCAGGCAGATGGCGCCTGCCCGTTCTCCCATAAGATTGCCAAAGAGAAGGTAACGTATACACCCCCCACCCCCCTCGTGGCCTAGATGGTAGACAAGTTTGTGTTTTATGGGTTTTCATGGCAAAGGCCAGGCTTTGGTGTGCTCTGAAGGTATAGGGTGACACAGGATTGGGGCGCAGTCCTCGTGGATCGTATTTAGGCTCCTGGCACAGCTCCTGTTTCCATGGACCGGACGGAGTGATGATGAGCTGATGGCTCATTTAAACCGTTTCATTTTTTTTTTTTTAGTCACCTGTCTGATCACAAACAACCTTCATCCCCGAAAGCCTCTCAGACGCACCTCTGTCGAACAGTTTCAGATACAGTTAGAGCCACGTTTACCGTTTTATCACCGGTTTCATGTTTTCTTCTAGTTTGAGACCGTTTGAAGGTCATTGTTGATTCATCCTAATGTAACGTCAAACAGAACGCACGCCGCCGTGGGTTAGCGCAACGCCAAGGCGGAAAGACAGCAACAGTGACTTCTGAGCTACAACTGCTGCCCATCAGTCTGGGAAGGGTCAAAGGTCATTTAGAGCCCATCGTTCTACAGAAAGAATTATTCACAAGTGGGAAACATTTTAAGACGGCTGCCAGTCTTCCCAGCAGATGTACCCCGAAGGTCAGACCAGAAGGTCGGGCTTCATCTCAGACTCCGCAGACCTCACTTAGCAGGTCAAAGATCAAAGGTCACAGCAGGACAAATTAAGAAAAGACTGAAACGTGTGGCTATGGTTAGATTTGGAAAGTTTAATCTGACGGAACCGCTAGACTTCCAAAACAAAGCAGAACCAGTAGATAAGTTTACCCATAATGCACTGCAGAATGTCGGCACAAACACCTCATTTATACCTTAAAGCACAGCAGTGGAGGGCTGATGGTTTGGGCTCCTGTCAGTCACTGAGTGGACCTGGAACCCCTCTGTGGGCCAAAGGGTTCTGAAGTCAAATGTGAGTCCAACATCTGAAGCTTGGACCAAACTGGGTCCAACAGAACAATGATCCCAAACACAGCAGCTGGTCTACAACAGAACGGGTCAGAGAGAAAAGACTTGAGGTCCAGTCAGGGACCAGAACTAGACCTGTCGCGATAAACAATAAATCAGTTAATCGCATGATAAATGAAAATTATCAACCTCGTTTTTATTTATCGCTTTATCGTTTCTTCGTGTCTCTTTCTACTGAAGACACTGGATGACAAAAAGCTCAACTCCGGTGTCTTCACTGACCCCTCCCTTCCTCTTTTCTCTTTAAAATCCATTTTAACCGTCCAAAATCGTGTTTTTGGATCATTAAAAGAAGCTAAGCTAACAGGCCGACCTCGGGGGGGGGACCTCCGACTTGCCAAAGCTCCAAAATTCACGGTTGAAACCCGTGCCTTTGTGTGAAAAGTTGTTTTTCTCTGCAAAAAGAAGCTGAGAACTTGTTTACTGATTTTTTAATTAAAAATTTTGTGTAAAAAAATGCTATGCTAAAGAGCTCAAACCACACCAAGCGTCTGCCATGTCACCATGTCAGCCCATGTTATGTCAAGGGCCCTCCCTCCCATTTTCTTAAAGAGACACCTGCTCGCTCCCTCACTATCCATCCTTCGGTTCAAACAGTCTTATACTGCAATCCGGTGGCCAAAAATGGTACTACACTCAAAACAAATCAACATTTCTTCTAAAATTTGACAATTATTGTTAAATTTCAAACAATATTATCGTTTGTCACAATACGTTCTGACACAATTAATCGCCCAGCAAAATTTGTTATCGTGACAGGCCTAGTGTCAAGTTCCTGAACCCTAAAACAATTATTTTTTTTGTATCATTTGTGTCTACTCTCATGCTACTGAAGCATTTAAATTGACTCTGACCATCTTGTTATCGCTAAAATTAGAACCCTAAAAGGAGGGAGAAACAAGCCCTGCCAAACGTGTCTTCTGTCATCCGTTGTTCGCTCAGACATGCTTACACCAGTCAGCATGCATCAGATTGCAAGCAAACTGCAACACGCAAGAAAGCTTTGGCATACTCAATCATACAGTGCTCCTGATTACCGTTAATGGCGTTTCTCGGAATTAAATTGGCATCTGCTTGCATTCCAATCTCCTAAATTTCATGCCTCCCTCTGCAGGCAGCCCCGTTAATTGTGAAAGAGGAGCACTATCAGCCGAGCCTTTGATATGCTCTTATCTCTTAACAGGTTCATATTAGGGGAAAAGAAAATTGCCTTTTAAAAAAATGACTGGTGCCTCATTACTATTAGGCCAATTAACTTCATGGAAAAAAATAATGCCTGTTTTTAAAATGGTTGGGAAAAAGTAATTATGGCAAATAATCAACAGGGAAAGACAAATGCACAGGGAGGATGAAGAATGCACATGTAGAGTTTGTAGCTCATGAATGCTCTCTGATAGTTTTCCATCTGATGAAGAGGGGAGGGGGTTGGACAACAGCTTGGCCTGAAAGTGTCCAAAGCAGTCAAAAAGTAGGTCACTTGCCTCAATGTTCCTTCAAGTGGGAAAGACGGACCGACCTAGATTTCCTCCTGTTTATCCAGCCATTTTAGGTGCTGGCTATTCATGTCTCCATCTTTGTGCTCCCCTTTCCCCATCTCTGTACTGCCTACTCTCTGTCAGTGATGATGGCAGTGGCACATTTAGACAGCAGGTGAGAGTCCTTATTCTGCTTTTAACGAAAATCCATTTTGTTTTGTATCTTGTCTAGAAGCAGGTATTTATACAGTCTGATATTCACCCTCTGTTGTACAGTTCAGACAAATATGGAGTGTAAAATAAACCTTAAAACTAGCCAATGAATTCAGACCAACTTTTTCATCAATCAAAACATTTTTTTTAAATTAATTCCAGGGAGTTCAGTACTGTTCTGGCTGATTTAACACAGCCTTCGTCCACCGGGTGCGGCCATGAATTGGGACTGAATAAATGCTAAGTGAATCTTGGACTGTGGACTGGTATCAAGCTGATATAACAGCCATGCACACGGTGTTGACATATGCTGCCCAGTGTGGCTTCTTCACTGTCACCACAGGAGAGTTTTGACTCTGCTGATGGATTCTGTACGGCTCAGTTTCTGGTCACTCGATGGATGTGCCGTCATGGCTGTAGTGGAAAGAAGCTATCAGGGGTAAACAGATTTGTTATGGAACGTCACCGTCAACTAATATTAGCATCAGCCTATTAGCAAAAACAATGAAATGGGCCAATAGCAGAAACCAAGATCCTTTTAGAGCATCCAAGTTGTTTTGTCGACTTTACCACCAAACTGACCAGATTATATTATATTATTCTAGCTTTAAAAATTAAACGTTTGGCCATGTCAGCAGGTAAAAAAAGAAAAGGTACTGGGGAGCTCATAGTTTAGCAGGTGGCACAGTGGCTAAGTTGGTAGAACTGTTGCCACTCATTGAGAAGGTCGCCGGTTCACATCCCGGTCTGGCGGCCTTTCTGAGTGGAGTTTGCATGTTCTCTCTGTGGATGCGTGGGTTTTCTCCAGGCACTCCGGTTTCCTTCCACAAACCAAATGCATGTTTGACTGATTGGTAACTCTAAATTGTCTCTAGGTGTGAGTGAGAGAGTGAATGTTTTTTGTCTCATTTCTCTCTTTGTGTCCCTGTGATGGACTGGAGACCTGTCCTCACACAGTGATGGCTGGACATGTGCACCAGTGACCCCACCCCGTGACCCAAAGGAAAGAAGGGAAGGGAACTGTGGGGAGAGTTGACCCAGTGGTTCCAGGCGAAGACGTTGTACGTCTGAACAATGACAGGAGACAGGCAAGTGAAAGCATGTAGGCAGCTGTGGAGGTGCAGGAGAGCTTGAGGTCCACAGAGGAGAATCCAAGGGGCAGGAGGACATCAGAGATTATACTGGAAGCACGGAGAAATACAAAACCTTATAGTATTCAGTTTAACTCACGAGTAAGAGGCTAGAACAGGACTATTGTTGGCAGGTAATGCTCCAGTGTTGTCTGGATGTCCTCTGCAGCCTCTCATGCTCCTCATGGTCATCAAGCCGATGATCCTCAGGCGCTGCTGATTGGTGCTCAGATGTGGCTGCAGAGCAGAACTCCCACAGTTCTCAGATAGTTTAATTCTAATTCATCTTCTGGTTCATTAGATATGTTTGCTAACGGACAAATAATCACACACAAATGGTCACAGGCCAAAACTTTATCACCTTTTCCCTTTTGATGATATTGGATAATGAAGACTTGGGACTTTTACAGAAGATAGGGTTTTGAGGAAGAGGTGAGTTCATCTTTAATATTTCCAGTGGCTGAGATTAGAATCTATTCAGAAGATTATAATCTATTCCACGAGTGAGGTTTACCAATGGGCCTTCTTTGTTACCGAGACGATAAACAGCTGCCGTAGATGTTTGAAGAACACCTGTTGAACAGGTATTCCCCGTGTCTCTCTGTCCCTCTAATTTATCTCCATTACATCAACGTGAGCAACCAGACATACTCTTTATCTCCATCCTAAATCATAATCTGTCCAGGTTGGAGCAATTACACCACAGACGATGTAACTTTAAACAGCTGCTGCTTCGTGGGAGAGCGAGCTCAACCGGTGGGTCGATATTAGCCCAGAAAGACGTGGAGGATTTGAAACTAAATGAACCTCAAATCAAAATCAAATGAATCTCCTCTTCAGTGGATAATCAGAAAGAGAGGATGAAAGAACAAGAGTGGCTAGAACTGAGGCACCGAACTCTCATGCAATCATCTTTCTCTGGCTCATTCTTTGCCCCCCACCACCTCCAACACTCTGTCTTCTCATGTACATTTTCTACTCATCCTGCTTCAGTTGTCTTTATCTTCCTTTCTTTTCTTCCCTGCTTTTGTTCCCGACACCTCAGCAGACGAGGTTGAAGGTAGAGTGATGATCACTGAGCTCCTCTTGGCAGCAGACCACCCTGTTGGAGCGTTCAGGGCAATTTTGGAGCTACCGTTGGCGACCACGCCCTGATTTGACCCCATGTGTATAAAACCTTTTTCCTGCCTCATGGTCTCCTGTGAGCCCGGAGCAAGCATTCTGCCATGGTTTTAATTGTGTGAATGTTTGTTTTTAAAAATCACAATAGTGAGACCCATTTTTCTTCTGTACGTTTTTCCTGCTATTTTTGTGCTATTTTAATGATATATCAAAATGTCCTTATTCAGAACATTCCACTTGGGACTTTTAGTGTTTGTGCAGATTTGACTTTTTTGAAATGTTTAGCTTTTTCGGTCATCTTTTTCTCATTGATTATGTATTTATTTATTTATTACAAATTTATTCATTTTAAAATACAACACAGAACAATCCCATACATGAGACAAATACAATATAAAATATAAAATGAAGGGTAGTAGAAGGAAGAAAAAAATCTTATTATATCTGCCCCCTTTTACAAACAATCAATTCAAACAATAATCATCTGCAAATGACTTTTCTGGTCCTCATGCTGATTAATAAATGCATGATTCATTCACCGAACTACTTTTTTAAAAAACTGCAGGATCCTGAGGGTAAACCATTAAGAAAGGAGGTGAAGAGTCAGCCTACCTTGACATCCACGTGGGCCATTAGGACGGCAAAGTTGGTGAGATGGGTGCAGGAGCATGTGGTGTGTGTTCGGTTGGTGCTCAGCAAACGGCAGTCCTGGGTCGACCAGTAACCGGTCATGGTTCGCTTGGAGTAACTCCAGAACGAACAGTTGGGGTTGAAGTTCTCCTCTGATTGCTGTTGGAACGGGGGGAAAAAAATCATGAATATATAAGTAGACTCAAAGTGATGCATCACTGCGAAACCATATATGTTAGAGTATAATCACAGGTGGTTCCAATCTGATTTATTTTGTTTGCTCAGTAAAAATCCCACTTAATGGGAGATAATGTATCTTTTACACAATGCTTTTCTATCTTTAAGCGAATAACGAACACTTTCACTCTCATAAAGCCCAACGTGCATGTTTTTCATTGTGTTTTCTGACCTTTCTCTTTAACTTTCACTGCATGACAATGGTCTGCCCTACTGTTTTAATAGGCACCACTGGTGTCTGTGTTGGGCTCCAGTCCTAATGACAAGCAGGCCTCTCCGCTATCTCTCTTGCCATTTTATAAAAGTCATCCACAACACAAAAGCCTAATAACACAACTAAATGCAACTGCTGATAAATAGATACACTGACAGCCTTTTCCTCTCGAGTCCAATTTCTTTTTTACAGCAGCTGCAGAAACAAAGCAAGCACCTTCTCTTTAACGTAGCCAAGGTTAAACAGATCTACCTTCTTATTGCGAACACTACAAGGAGCATTTTTTATTTGTAGTTTCACGTTTTGTTGCACATTAATTAGACGAGTAAGGTTTATCCTCTGTGAATGCAGGTTTTCCACTGATTGCATTTACCCTTCACACATTCGAACCTTGCGTAAACCGTTCCACGGTAAGGAGATAGGATGACCCTCTGTCACCATTAATGGTTTTAATTGGTCCCATTAAACAATGGAAGCAAGGAAGCGAAACAATAACTAGAGGACATGTAATCATCCCAGAAGACCAGTAGACCAAAACCTCATAGTTAAGAGGGGGAATTAACTGTGAGAAGGCACAGACACAGAAACCCCTCATCAATAGAGGTATAAACGGTATATAATGTTCCACTTTAATGGCAAAGCTGTAATAAATGTAGGGATGGGCAGTGATTTATGAATATTTGAAGTCTAATTAAAATGGCAAAATTGAAGCATTCATGTGACGTTATAACTGGATTTTTCGATTTATTGATACTTTTTTAAATTACCAGCATGAAAAGTTATTTAACGGTGCTTTACTACTCTACCTACTACCCTACCCCCTTTCAAATAATAACACAAAAAATTAAAAAAGTTGAAGTATCCTAGGATCTGTTTCAACTGTCGTATTTTATTTTGAAAGGATTACAAAGTGGAAACCATGGTAACAGGTGAGCTCAGCTTTACCACCAAAGTATGTACCGGTACACCTTCCTCTATATTGATCCATTCAACTAGCAAAAGAAAAATGAAGTAATATAACAATACCCAGCTATCAAGGTTAGCAGCATTTCATGAAAACAAAACTCTGATTTTTCCCTGAGTAAATCCTGAAATTCCAGGAGATATCAGTCATAAGGCTTACAGAGGAATACAGGTTATCCTCGAGTTCCGGTGGTCGCGAGTTACGGCGTTTCGGATTTACGAACGGCACCTGAACGCACCATATGACGTCATCCGGCTGCATACGGCA
>JAVCKU010000065.1:20959134-20974724 GCA_032273985.1 Hypsolebias coamazonicus
CACGGTGTCAAAAGCAGCTGATAAATCTAAAAGCAGGAGGACAACACAGTCACCAGAGTCCGTTGCTAAAAATATGTCGTTAAAAACCTTTAAAAGAGCAGATTCTGTACTGTGTAGGGCTTTAAAACCAGACTGTAAAACCTCGAGAATGTTCTGTTCGTTCAAATATGCTGATAGCTGGTTGTACACAACTTTCTCGAGGATTTTTGAAAGAAATGGAAGTTTGGAGATCGGCCTGTAGTTAGCAAGAACAGAGGGGTCAAGAGTGGGTTTCTTAATGAGAGGCTGGACAGCTGCATGTTTAAAATTTCCAGGGACCACACCAGAGGACAGGCTGCTGTTCAGAAGAGCAAGGACTGAAGGAGCTACAGTGACAAAAACCTCTTTGAATAAACGAGTAGGAATAGCATCACTTGGTGAACATATCATATGAACAAATGAGAAACGTGCCAGTTTAATAACCAGCACACTGATGCACAGTGGCAGTATCTGCCAGCCTAACGTGCATGCACCAAACTTCCAGCGTGAGCCGGCATGTTGCTGATGACGTGGACAGAAGTGACAGGTATGACACAGGTGAGCTCTGCACAAGTTCACACGTTACCTGCAACTTACTCATGAGCTGACCCACGTCTGAAGACAGCTGGGCAGTAGTGAAGCACACGACTAACTTATTCCTAACCTAACCTTACTTCTAACACATGTGTAACTTAGATCAGACGTGTTCTTAACGTGTTGCCTTAAAGGGTTAATGTTTCAGGAGGGGAGGGGGGGCCAGGCTTGTGGGAGGAGCCACCAACGCTCTCATACGCCTGCATCAGTTTTGCATTATAAGTTCCTCACAGGTTATCTGTTCATTCATCTGGGTACAGTTGATTTTCAGTCCATGTTTAGCGTGTACGCCTGCGTGTTGGATAATGTTTTCATACGTCGGCATGGGTTGTCTGAAGCATTACAGTGAGACGGTTTTATAAACTACAGATCTAATAATGCAGGATATGAATCTTTACTTCAAAGAGAAGTCTCTTATGAAACTATGACTTTTGATCATCATGTCTGTGTATGTTTTTAAAAAACACAACTTCAGATTCTGTACAGAGCAGGTAGTTATGAAGCTGAGCAGTAAACCAGTAACACTACACTCTGAAACACTGGAGGGTGTCTACATGAGCACTCCAACATCTACGTGTTTTACCAGACGAGACAGGAAGTACCTCACACTGTAGGAACACAGAGCGGTGATGTGTGCGTCACACAGTGTGACAGCAGAAGGGCTTGGTTTGGATCGTTCAGGTACCTCTCTCTGCGGATCTTGTCCAGCTTGTCTTTGAGCACCAGGATTTCCTTCTGCAGGGCAAGCTGCTGGCTCTCGGCGTCTCGCAGCTCTTTACGCAGGGCCTTTAGCTCGGCGCTGTGCTGCGCCTCGCTGCGCGCCAGCTCCTCCTCGAACACCAACGTCTTCTTCTCCATTTCTGCACGCAGGTGGCCCACCTCCTGGTTCTGGTCTGCAGGCGCTGGGGCGCCGGAGGAGCCGGCCTGCTTCACCTGAATGAGAGACGAGGGCTTGATGACTCGTGTCAGTCTGAAAGTGAAGTGTGGAGACTCTGTTAACCGTCATGGCGTCTGTAATGACCTTCAGGCCTTCCAGTTCCTCCTCCAGCTGCCTGCTGTACTGTTCATTACGTTCTCTGAGCTTCTTCTCCTTCTGTGCCTCTGCCACCTGCTCCTCCACCTGCACCTCCACCTGCAACACAAACTCCAGTTACAGGACAGCACTCCTACCTTCTCATGAGTAAAACAGAGTGGCAGCTGTACACTCGTGTGATAAATCAGTCGAGAGAAACCCTCTCGCTGTCAGCAGACACACTGATGGAAACTGTTTCATCTCATTTGGTGCCGTCAGCTCCAAAACCTCTGAGTGGACAGAGATCATAAACAAACTGAAGGGCGGTACCATCAAAAGGCAAAGGGTTTCCTCATGTCTAGGAGTTCATGAGCATGTGTTTGTCTGTTAGCAAAATATCCCATGAAATTGTGGGAGGATTTTAATGAAACTCACAGGAAAAAAAACCATAGAACGATTAACTTTGGAGCAAACCAATATCAAGATGGCTTCTTGGCCAGCTGAGGTCAGAACACAGAAAATGGCTGTAATTCTGTCAGTTTAACGGATGTGAAGCTATGTGTGAGCTGAGAGCTTAACATCCATATCTTTATATCTAAAGGTCAGCCATGAAAGCCAACGAGTGATATGTTCATTCAAGGAATACAAGACCTTAAAGTTATCAAACTGATTCCTGTGTTGTGCAGTGGCTTTAAGCTTTGGTTGGTCATCCTTAAACCCACAGACGGGCGAAAAACAGGAGGAAAATGTTGAAAAATGGAAAACACGATTTCTGCTCGATTGTGACAATATGAAAACATTTTTTTTTTCTATGATGGTCAACAAATCCCAACTCTAAAAAGATTAAACAAAGTTCAGTCAGGCCCTCTGGATGGTTTCTTTGTGTTCAAATGTTTCGTCTTTCATCCAAAACACTTCATCAATCTGAACTTTGTTAGATTATTGACCGGGATTACTGAGCATGAACTTTGATGTTTTGAACCACTTTGGCCATGGCTGCCTCAGAGGAGTCGACGGGGGAGAAGGCGGACTCCAGAAACAATGTGAGCACCATCAAACTGGTTGACCCACTATGTGAAGGTGCTATTTATAAGACTGAGTTTGTCGTGGCTCCTCGGACTGATGAAGTCCTTTGGATGAAAGACGAAATGCTTCAACAAAAAAAAAAAAACAGTTCAGAGGACCTGACTGAACTTTATTGGATTTTTTTCCCCTGGATTATTGAGCATGAATCAGGATATCTACTGGGATTAATTTAAAAAAAGATTCAGAATGTGTTTGAACAACACAGTAGCACTGATTTCATGAAGTGTATTCTAAGGATGTCTATGAAGGTGACAGACATGAACAGAAACTGGAGCAGCTAGCACCCACAGGGAGGCTACTCTACCTCCTTTTTGGCCCTCTCAGCCTTCCGCACCTCAAGGCGAAGAGCCTCCACCTTCTGATTCTGACTCTCCATCTCCTCTTCTCTGTCCCTCAGCTGACGAGTGAGGCGCTGCTTCACAGACCTGAGAGAAACGTGGAGCCAGACAGTGCTGTCTTTAGATGACCACATCAGCAGATGTCAGTAAGATACTCTGTCAGATCCTAACACAAGCTTCTCTGTGCAGTTTATACAGTAAAAGCACTTAAAATGTCCTTTATGGAGTTATATCTGCAGATAACACTGTGCTCTGTAGTAAGAAGGAGCAGGAGGAAGAGAGTCTGGAGAGGTGCAGATATGGGAGAAGATGCACTCCAAGATCAATCAAAATGCAAATAAACTTGGAGCTTGATGGTTTTGAGTCAAATGAGAGAAATGAAGTAAAGTCAGGGTTCTACCGGAGTTCTGTTAGTCTCTCGTTGAGCTCAGAAAACTCCTGCATGGCCAGCTTTCTTTGACGGTGAGCTTCCTTCAGCTCTTTAGACTGAGACTTTAGCTTCTCGCTGGCATCTAAGAAGTCCTGTTGTGAGCAGAGGCAGAACAATTAATCCTTTAAGATCACTTGAACTCCCACTGAAGGCTTGGAGATGAAATAGAAAGCAGGGTTGTACCTTCTGGAGGTCGTCTCTCTCCTGTGTGAGGCTCTTCATCTGTTTCTCCAGAGCCTTGATGTGTTTAGATGAGTCCTCCAGGTCCCTGCAAGCCGATGTCACGTCCTCCAGCTGCTTCTCCAGCTGGCCTGAGTCTGACACACACAAACACACGCAGCAGGCTCTTCATTTCAGTATTGACATGAAAGAAAGTTATTTTGTTAAAGAAATTGTTCAAAGGGTCTAACCAGTGATCTGCTTCTTGAGGAGGTCAATCTCCCTCTTTAGACTCCTGATCTCCACTTCCTTGTTGGAGCTGAGCAGTCCCTCGCCTGTTGGGTGCTGCAGCGCCTGCACCGTCTGAGTGGACTCTGTAACCAATGACATCATCAGTTAGACACACTTTGGTAAAACAAACAAGATTTTATGTTTTTTAAAGTTTGAAAGCCCAGTTTTAAGGTGAGCAACACTTGTTGGTCATCTGAGACACATCAACAATAAACGTGGCCGTTTGTCTCTCAGGCGACTCGACACTAGGGCTGGACAATAATTTGATTTCAATATATATCTCAATATACTTTTATTCAATAATGGTTATGAGTTTTAAGCACATTTTCGATATTTCGATATGATTACAGCGTTTCACTGACACATTTCTTTTTCTGCTCGGGTTGAAGCGGACGCTTCAGTTTTAACCCGAGCGGAAAAAGCCGCGACACAACTACGTCAGTGCATGGTGACGTGCACCCCAGCTCGAAGGCGTTAGCGGTAGCAGGCTAGGCTCCAACGCACGTTAAGTTTTAGCTTCAAAACGAGTGCCCATGACTGTCAGAATGTGACTGAACAATCTTTCACAAGCAAAGAGAAAGCAGATGACACATCTGATAAGAGAGGAAAGACTAATTCAGCAGTGTGGAAGTGGTTCGGCTTTCTAAGATTCAATAAACTGCAGGTTTCAGTTTGATGTAAAACGTGCCAGAGAGTCGTTCTAACTAGCGGTGGAAACAAATCTAACTTGTTCCATCTGAAACGTTTCCGCTCAATAGAATATGCTGAGTGACAAGATGAAGCACAATAAAAGTTTGAGCCAACGTGTCCCTGAAACAACACCCCCAGTTGTATTAAAAAAAGAAGGTTAGGGTTATGTTGTTGTTTAAAGTTAAAACTATTAATAATGACAAAGTTGGGAGTTTTATGTTTATTTGACAGTGATTTCAAAATTATTTGAAGGCTAAATACAAAAGAAAGGTGAACATTATTTTTTTTTTGTAGTTTGTATAGTTTTTTTGAGGCTTTTATATTGTTTATATCAATATTGGATTTATATCATTATAAACAAAAAAGTAAGAAATTTTCGTGATAAAAGTTTTGGCCATATCGTCCAGCCCCACCAGAACGTCATCTGCTCAAGATGACACCGGATGACAAAAGACTCAACTCTGGTGCTCTTCACTGACCCCTCCCTTTCTCTTTTCTCTTGAAAATCTGTTTAAACCATCCAAAATAGCGTTTTGGATCATTAAAAGCAGCTAAGCAGGCTAACCTCGGGAAAAAAACATCTTGTCGAAGCTCCAAAATTCACTGTTGAAACACATGCCTTCGTGTAAAAAAATGTTTTTCCTCTGCAAAAAGAAACTGAGAACTTGTTTACTATTTTTTTAATTAAAAGCTTTGTGTGACAAATGCTATGCTAAAGAGCTCAAACCACATCGAGTGTCTGCCATTTTGAGAACCATAAAAAAAAGGAAAGAAACGGCACATGTCACGTCATCTGAAGCGTTTCCACTCAATAGAATACGCTGAGTGACAAGACGAAGTACAATAAAAGTTTGAGCCAATGTGTCCCTGAAACAACACCCCCAGTTGTATCAAACTGGGGGTGTTGTTTCTCATTTTTCTTAGAGACATGCTGCTCTCTCCCTCACTATCCATCCTTCGGTTCAAACAGTCTTATCCTGCAATCTGGTGGTCAAAAAGGTACTACACACAATACAATGAACCATTTCTTCTTAAATTTGACAGTAATTACTAATTATTGTCAAATTTCAAACATTATTATTGTTCATAGCAATAATTTCTGAGACAAATAATCTCCCAGCAAAATTTGTTATTGTGACAAGATAATTTAACTTCATACACAGGGTGCTGAGTGGTTAGAGCAGTCATCCTCCAATGCAAGAGTTGGGGGTTCGAATCCTCCAGCAGTCACATGCCAAAGTGTCCCTGGTCAAGACGCTGAAACCTTTGTTGCCTCCGATGTGTGTCCCATGGGTGTACAATTGCAAAAAAGCTCTGATCAGTCTCTTTAGAATGATTTGTTCAATTAGCTTTGTATAGATCTAGTAGAGTGCTGTATGAATGGATAAATGAAGACACAGATTGTAGTGTGAAGTGCTTTGAGTATCTCGATAAGATAGAAAGGTGATATATAAGTACAGTCCTTTTTTTTTTACCACCACGATCATCTGTTTATCCTTCCAGCTCCTAGGTCAAGGTCACAAATTAAGGTCAAAGTAAAAACAACCAAACCATTGGCATAGATTGCTGTCCAATAGATTGTCGACAGCATGTAACGTTTCTTTAGGTCTATGGACCGGCCGTGCCTGGTATGAATACTTTTTCAAGGCGTTGTTTAAGTGAAAATAAACATTGTGTAGGAAATTAAATGTTAATTTTTTTTTTATTGTCCTGAACGATCAGAGCTCTCCGTAAAGTTGTGGGAAGCCAACGTGAAACGTGGGGTGAGCACCTGGACGCTGTGATGTTTGGTCTGTGGACCAAAAGGCAAACGAGCACCCAGAAGTCCCCGTTCTTTCTGATGTTCGGTGGAGAGGCTCAGCTCCCGTCAGAAATCCCCAAACACCACCCGGTTCCTCTCTCTTCACTTCAGGGTCTTCAGAAAACAAAAACACCAAACGTTGGACTGCCTAAATAATTGAACAAAAGTTATTGACTGATTTTTCTTCAATGGATAAACTAATCTCGACTTTTGAGTTAAAGATCGACCAGTTTGTGGAGGACATGCTCCAACTGGAGGAGGTTCCAGATGATGAGTAGCAGCAACAGAAAGCCCTGGAGACTGTCAGGGAGGAGAAGATGGCTGCAGAAACAAGAAAACCTCCGGTCCAGAAGAAAACCACATGATGGTGCAGCAGATACAACCTGCTCGTTTGTCACCTTGAAAGTTGTTTTTTGAAGTTTTCCATTAAAACAAAGAAACTCTTCTTGAATTAGACTCTTAAAAAAAAAATACATCTGGGTTTTATGTAACAACTGAAATTAAAACCAGTTCAGTCCTGAGCTGAACTCACATGAATAAAAAAGCTGTAGTTCAATATTTTCTGTGCTTTAAAAAGGAGCAGAAACTGAAACCGGCTGATCTTCGTCTGATAATTAATAATTAATTTCTGAGAGAAATTCAATCTTCCATATTTCTTTAATAAAGCTCATTAGTCAAAATGTAAATGTAAAATGCAATGCCATCTGAGGCACCCGGGGAGCAGCTGGGGGTTGAGGACACCTTGCTCATGGGCCCAGAGTGAGGGAAATGAGGGTGTTTCACTTTTCCCACCCACATTTTGATGTTGTTGGTCCATGGGAGTTGACTGACGTCCCTCTGATCACAGGCCCACCCTCTAACCTGTTTTTTAAATAAATTATTTGGTCTTTAGAAGATTTCAGAGTTGGTGGTTTCATAACAAACTGAAGAAGGAACATGAAGGTCGACATGTTTGATAGTTTATTCTGTAAATGATCCTTTAATTTCTGAGCGAATAAAACATCAAGAAATTTACGTTTTATTTTTTACCTGCTTCTGGCTCAGGATGCTGCTTCATTTTTGTCTCGTATTCATTCAACCTTTATTTAGGCAGGTTAATCCCACTGAGCCTCGAGGACTCATTTACAAGAGAGACCTGGTATGTTTATATAATAAGAGTTAATTACTAATTAATTCAAGATTATATAAATGTGACTGTCATTGTTTTAAAGCTATTAAACAAATTTTATTACTGGGTCGTAACTTAAGGTGGGTAATTTTAACATAAAAGATGTTGGAGCAATAATATTCTATAGGCTTGTAGGGAATAAATAAAACATTTTATATCCCCATCGGAGGCGAACAAATTTTATATTTTCCATGCCTCTATAATTTCTCTTGTTTGGCACAGAACTGAGCTGCTCAAGATCATCTGATGAAGCTCAATAAACCATCATCACTAGACTGAGTCATTTTCCATCGCACCAGCTTCAAGGTCAGGGTCACAAGGGCAGCTGTGGTTGAGTGGTTAGAGCAGTCGTTCTCCAATATTGGGAGTCTGAATCCACCAGCAGTCACATGCCAAAGTGTCCCTGGGCAAGACAGTGAACTCCTCATTACCTCTGATGTGTGTCCCATCAGTGTATGAATGTGATAAAGTACTGATTATTCTTTGTATAGATCTAGTAGAGTGCTGTATGAATGGGTAAATGAGGCACAGATTGTGTTGTAAAGAGCTTTGAGTATCTTGATCAGATAGAAAAGTGCTATATAAGTACAGTCCATTTACCATTTTGCTGCTCATCATTCAAGTACTGTATTTTTCATCATGAATTATAGTTTTTGCACAGTGTGGTGACTGGTTAATTCTACTCTGGATTTCTGTCTGCCTGTTTTATTAAGAATAAATTCCTGAGTAGCAGCTTTAACTTTTCTTTTAATCTATGTTCCCTTTACACTTCTTACCGTGTTTACATCAGAATATCAGCATTGTGTGAACTTAGACAACAGTCCTAAAACACTATTGTACTTTAGAAGAAAAACAAGACGAATGTTGGCATTTTAGGCATTGGCACTCTTAAATTTCTTCAGACAATTTCTAGTTATTTATACAACACATATATTAATTATTCTCTATATACGTAATCAAAGATCACATTTTTGCTGCAAGACAATGTTCACCAACCTCCTCTAAAAAACTCTCTGTGAGGTTCTTGTAGGCCTGGCTGCTGCTGTCCCTCAGCTCTGCAGTAAACTGGATGTTGGTGAGACGAGTTGTGGCATCAAGTGTTTGAGCATCTACAAAATAAAAACCAACCTGGTTTGGTACAAAAACCTTTGTTCTTCTGTTTTAAATTAATGTTTTCTTTATCACAAATAAGCCATAAGCCACACAGTTGTATTGGTTGTTTAAATCACCCATATCTGATCTTTTCTTTCTTTTTTTCTTTATTAATTTATATATTTATTTTGTGGATTGAGCAACAATGTTAATTTTTTTAACTAAAAACTGTTGAAGTACCTACTTAACCATATGAAAAATAGTTTCTACCATTTAATTAAGTTTGATTAATCTAAAGAGCTCATGTTGACATAATGCTCATATGTCCTACTGTTCAAATTGCTACACATTTCTAAATAATCTCCTTAAGCAAAAAATTATATTTGCAATAAAATATAACTAGCGTCAAGTCTTACCTGTTCTGACCAATATGTGAAGAGCAGGCCCCTGCCTCCCACGAGCCCAAGGCGTGACAGTAACATTATAAAGCCCCCCAGGCTGCAGACCCGTCATCTCTACCGTGGTCCCTGTGGTGTCCCAGATCTGAATGACCTCTGACACCTTGGTCAGAGTGACCTGGAAAGTCTGGTTTGTCTGAAGAGGGCCCGACCAGCAGACAGACATGGAGGTTCCAGTCACGTTCTCAGACCATAGTCTACTGATGGTGGGAAGAGCTGGGAGAAGTTTGTGGAAAGTGGAAAGAAGGGAAAAGGTTATTCTTCTTTATTGATGGTGACAATTAATACATCTATGTTTAATTGTTTTTATAGAGCATCACAAGTCTGAGAAGTTCATACAATACAGTTTAGCATATATGTTTAATGCAGCGTGACATGACAAAAAGATTTAACTAGAAACCTTGCTTTTTGAAGTGGCATTCTGTGAAATAATTTGGTAAATTTTTAGTCTATAAAACAGCAGTTCTCAAAATCTACAGACCCGTGAAAGAACGCCACGTAGGACAATAATACAGTTCTACAATTTGAATGAATTTATTCTGCAGCCGCAGCACCAACAAAATGACATACACAGTTTATGCTCAGAACATATTCCTGTAGTAGCACAAATAAACTAAACAAACGTCACATAAAAGTGGAATGCTTTGATATTAGCTAATGCAGCATTCTTTCACACCAATATGTTATTTTTAAGAAGGAGTTGTTTTATAAGTCTGAAAAATGATAACTAGCCCTGTAACTGTTTTTTGCTGCTACTGTATTCCCCTTGATTGTCCTTTTGGTTGCTATTTTGTTTCGATTTGTTTAAAAAAAGAAAAGAAAAAAAAAAAGAGAGAAACTTAAATTTGTATGCCTATTTTATGATTGTCTATTGTTGTCGTTGTTCTCCAGTGCTGTCATCATTCTTTGTTAAAATCAGGTCTCTCTTGTAAATGAGTCCTCGAGGATCAATGGGACTAACCTGTTTAAATAAATGTTAAATGAATAAATCTGACTAGCCGTTAGCCTAGCCTGGATAAAGACTTTTTCCTCTTTCTACATCTTTTGTATTCTATGGTTGATTTTCTGGCTGATAAGGAACAAACTGTACAAACTGATAGAACATAGCTTCAAAAATGAACAGATCAACTCTTTATGTCAGACAGGACTAAAACTAAAAGCTGGTTCAAATGTGGTGAAGAGCAAAGTGGATTACTGACATCTTAAAACAACTGCAATTTACATAATTTCATATGAACACTATGTTATAAATCTTTAAAATGCCATCAGCATTGGATTTTTACAAATATTTCTCCAAACGTATCATGAAATTCCTGTAGAAAATGCCCCAGAGCTACAGCAGAAGTGCTACAGCTTGCTGCTCTGCTATTTGATATTACAGCCCCCAAGAAGTTCATGGCAGTGTAATGTAAACTGATGGTGGTATAAATGTTTAAAATCTAACATCCACATAAGTCTCTATGACATTTGGAGGATTAGAACTATAAAGACTGCAGCATATTCTTAGCATTAGGTGTGTTTGGATCAGCTGTTAGCTCATTCATGTCCTGCCAGACTCAAACTCTGTTTCTTCAAACTGAAACTATTCAACAGGTTTTCTACAACAGGGTAAATAATTCTTCTTCTTTTTCTTTTTCTTCTTTTGGCTTTTCCCTCTCCACAGCAAGTCATCCTCCTCCACCTCACTCTGTCCTCTGCATCATCTGTCCTCACTCCAACTACCTCCATGTCCTCTCTAACTGCATCCATATATCTCCTCTTTGGCCTCCCTCTTTGTCTTTTTCCTGGCAGCTGCATTTCTAACATGATATGGTCCAAAAATCCAACACGTGCATCCCTGATCTAAAGTTTATTTTAAGTAAACAAAAAAAGTTGCTGACAGGGTAGCTAACTTTCTTTAAGGAGAAACACAAAGGGGGACCGATCACAACAGCCACTGGAAGGACAATCCAGAGACAAATGACAAGACACAAGGAATCTGAATGTATAGAGGCACAGATGAGGAAGAACAGCAAAACCTGTGGTGATTGGGATTAGACACAGGTGAGACAGGAGCTGAACACTAGGAGGAGGAACACTGAGAGGTGAATGAAACACGAGGAAACGGAAAAGACAGGAAACCCCACACTCCTGACTTTAAGCGCACCATATATTTTCTGTTTTAATTCATGTGGAATAAAACATTTGTTTAAACTTTTGTCTATTTTAAATTGAATCTGTATATCTAAAAAAGCTAAGTCTGGTCCTCTGGACATTAAAAAAATAAAATAAAATAAAATTGTAGAAACGTTTCATCTTTCGTCCGAAATACTTCCTCAGTTTTTTTTTGTTTGTTTGTTTGTTTTGTTTTATTTATTTATTTAATGTCCGGAGGACCAGGCTTAGCTTTTTTAGATTTTTCTACCTGGATTATTGAGCATGCATCAGGGTACTGAATCTGTATATTTTGTTAATTATTATTAGTCACATATGGAAATAAATATTAACAGGAAAATAAGTTGATTAGTGTGAGTCAGTCATGTTAATCTTTACTGTCTAAAAGTTTCAATAATGTACTTGTTGGAGATTTTTAAAAAAAAATATGACATTGATTAAAAGTAAATATTTGTTTCTAACAAGTAAAAGGAAATGTGCTACCAAGGTGACACAAATGTAAAAGAAATTGGAACAGTTGTATCAATCAGCCAGAAAAAAAAAATAAATAAAATAAAACTACATTTCAGAATCAGAATTAACGTTGTCATTGCAGTTACGCACAGTGAAAATACATTTCAGTTCAGCTATCCATCAAGGGTAGACAGAAATGCATGGGGGCTGCAGCTTCGTTATGAAGCACTGCCCTTATAGCTTAGATAAGATAAGTGAATAAAAACATGAGGAAAGACGGTAACAAAATATCTCTCACACTGTGTTCTTGACACATAGGGCACAGTGTGAGGTAACAAAACGCTGCTTCAGCACAAGGAACATAGGCAGCAACATGACATTTTCTGGTGGGGAGGGGGTAGGTAAAGACGGTGAGATTGTCAGTGAATGCTACCAGAAAGTTCCATACACCTGTTAAAGATGGAACAGTGTCTATCAGCCGGTTCTGCTCCCATACGGATCCACAGCTGTTCTCGAGCTGGGGGGAAGCAGAGCGTCATGATTCACATATCCTCCAGGACTAATTTGAGATAAGTTGGCCTATCTAAGGCCAAATGGGGAAGCCAGTTTCAGATAAACAGCAATTGTTTAGGGACAGGCCGACTCTACTGATTTCACATATACCTTCATAGTTTCTGCTGGTTCACTCAATGACGAATCCAAACAGCCAGATTTGTGATCATTCTGCCAGTTCGTGCTTGTAGCCTTCTCCAAGGTCGATTCCTTCATGCCAGTGAGTTCTAGGAGCCACAAGTGGCCTGCTATTCTCAAAAAGCTTACAAAGCATCTGAGTCTGAGAGCTTGATGCATTGTACAATTATTCACATAAGGCAGGCAGCCTCACCATTGCCAAAACTGCTGCTGACATCTTCCTAATTTGTCCATATCCCAGGCCCCTGCCAATTAATAAAAACAGAAACCCTGTTATCATAAAGCCAATTATGTACATGTCTTCAACATCTTCAATGGACAGTACAGACAGGCACATCATCTTCCATTTACCCCGGGAATCCATGATATATCCAGCTGCCTATGTCTGTTCAGGGCATGGGGGTTCTCCTGCACCCTGTCTTCTTGTCAAGAACCTTTTATCAACTGCATTGAGAGACCAACTGACCAGATCCATAATAATTTACAATTCGGAAGATGTTTAAAGAGAGGCTCTGAGATTCACAGGACAAAAGAAAAAGCAGGAGAGGGAAAGAAAGCATCTGTTTTTGTCGAGAGCAAGTCAGAAAAAACAAAACGGGTTACATTTCAAATCATGACCAAACACAAACAAATCACACCCTGCAGATCCTCTGACAACTTCTTTATTGCAACTACATGTACTTGTTTTTTGTTTGTTTGTTTGTTGGTTGGTTGGTTTTTTTGTCATTTGTAACCAGTCAAAAAGGTTCCTCACTGTCTATTTAAATCAAGCGTGTGTCAAATCCAGGATTTTGTTTGTTGTTCATAAACCTTTTTTTTTTTTTCGTTTTTCTTTATTTTTATTGCTATAGGGATTGAATTTGTTCAAATTTAAACTTTACATACTGCAACAAAACAGATTTGTGATCAACAACAGTAGGTGCAAACCACAACAAAAATATGATAAATACGAAAAAGCATCCTTACCCAGCTGGATTTCATTGATGGATTACAAACAAGAACGTATAGCTGTGATAAAGAAGCTGCAGTGGATCCTGCAGGGTGTGATTCTTTAGTGTGTTTGGTCATGATTTGAAATGTTTTAAAGCTGCTCTACTTCAGATGTTTCTGTGTCAACTTGTCCTCAAACTCATTAGATTAAATTACTAACAAGTTTATAAAACAGGTGATAATTGGAGAATTGATATTTATTTTTTATTTGTGAAAAGCTGAATGAAAGCTAAATGTTTTTTTTTTCTGTTAAGCAATTAGTTAAATGCATTGTAGCTAATTAATTGCCTTGCACGACTTTCTGAAACTCTAACATGATTACAATGTGCTTTAAAATTAAATTTAAATTAAAACAGATGTTTTGATTCATAGTTTAGCTGTATGAGCATGAGCAAGCCTTTCTGAGGATTTGTTAGATGGACTCTGAAATTCAGTCACATTATGTTGCTGTAAAGCTACATATAGTTTTTCTCAACACCTTGACTTTAGCAAAAGTCAAACCAACTCTTTATAAGCAGCAGTTTCTTTAATTACTCTGCATCAAGTGACACTTAACGTCTGAGCACATCTAATTGACTTCTGGCATACACAAGTGAGGGATGACCGTCTTCTTATCTAAAACTCTGTAGAGGAGCTCATTTCTCAAAAGCAATTCACTGTTTATAATGTTTTCATTTAGAAAGCTAATTGGTGATTGCTAAAGATAGAACCAAGGACATTGTCTCTGAGGCTGTTTTTACTCATTTTGCGCAGCAAGCACTGTGTGCAAAGAAAAAAAAAACATGAGAACATTTGTATTTAAAGACTTAGAGCCTGGATAAATGTAACCTGTGAGTTCATTTAAGAGAACATCTCAGCAACTAGATAAACAGTTGCTAATTAATGTTTGGTTAAAAAAAAAAGTTCCCTGTAAAATCCATCATCTCCCACTCAGAGTAGGTTATGCCAATTAAATTGTGGTTGCTGTTCACACACACACACACACACACACACACACACACACACACACACACACACACACACACACACACACACATATATATATATATATATATATATATATATATATATATATAAAATTAGTTAATAAAATTATAACTTTAAATTTAAAAACTGTAATTAGATAATAATAAAAGAACAATACCTCTTCTTTAGCGGTTGTTATGAGGTGGTTGAATCTCTCAGTCATCAACATCATCAGGGCAGAGCATTAATCAGCTCCAGGGCTTGTTTACAATATCAGTTTTAGCTTTTTCATGAAGTTAGCTACAATTTTTTGGCTGTGTTGACGTGATGGATGTCGTAGTGAGGCGCAATAACTTCAAAGCCAACGCATCAAGAAAATTCAGACGTAGATCCAGAGCTTTAAAAACTCCTACAGCTTGTGTTATTGCTCTGGAGCAATATGAATTACCTGATAAATGCTGTTTAAATGCTGCTGTTCAATCTTTGCAACAAGCTGCTTTTCTTGCTTGTAGAAGAGGCGTTCACATTGTGATGATGTCGTTTCAAGTTTGTTAACAAGTTAGACATGTTGCCTGCTGCAGATCCAATCTCTGCGAAACATCGACACAGAGCTTTGGATTTGTTCACGTCTTTTAACAAGAAAGACATAATGTTCCCAAACAGGAGACCGCAACGACATGCTAGGCTGCTAAATGCTACGCATGCTGCAAGATAATAGTGCTGTGCTGAAACATGCTTAGGAACTTTATTTCCGCGGCGCATATTCTCTTGTTAATAAAATGTAATGAGTGAAAAAATGACAGAAATGGTACACATGTGGACCAAACGTGCCGTACCGGAACGGTTCGGTACACCCACGTGTACCGTTTCACATAACAAGCAGAGATGAGGTGGTTCAGGCATCTGGTAAGGATGCTTCCAAGGCGCCTTCCTAGGGAGGTGCTTCACCACGCATTCCAACTGGGAGGAGCCCTCGGGGAAGATCCAGGACACGCTGGAGAGATTGTATTTCGCTTGGCCTGGGAACGCCTTGGAATCCTCCCAGAAGAGATAGAAGAAGTGACTATGAAGAGAAATGTCTGGGCCTCCCTGCTCAAACTGCTGCCCCCGCAACCCGACTTCTAAACAAGTGGAAGATGATGGATGGATGGATGGATGGATGGATGGATGGATGGATGGATGGATGGATGGATGGATGGA
>JAVCKU010000065.1:21044392-21057002 GCA_032273985.1 Hypsolebias coamazonicus
TTAGGCAGGTTAATCTCATTGAGCCTCGAAGACTCATTTACAAGAGAGACCTGGCTACAAACTAAGGATGATGACAAACAAACTAAGGATGATGACAAATACATGATGACATATACACTAATTATTTTACACAGTGTTTAGGGTTAGCATGCATAATTGTGCAAAAGTGCAAATGCATGTTTTTTGTGCAAAAGTATGCAAAATAAAAAAAAGAAAGTTAATATAAAGCTCCACAACTACCTCCAACCTCAAAGAACTCGTGGAAGGAGATGGAAGATTTGTTGCGGAGACAACAGAGACAGTTCAGTGTGGTCTGGGAGGGGTACCTCACCCAGGCAGCATTCTCCTCCATCATACCACCATCTAACTGAAAATCAACATCCACTCTGCCAGCCGTGCTCAACATGCGCACCATGGGAAGTTTACCAGGTGCTCTCGTCACAGTTTCTCTTTAGAGTAAAGAGCCCCTCACCATGTCAGGGAGAACAGAGGTCTTACGTCTCATAATGTTGCAGCCTTAAGAAGGAGGCGGTTCTGTGCTGCATTGTGGGTTAGATCTGATACAGAAACACAAAGGACGGTGAATCAATCACTGAAAATATGAACTGTTTATCTGCTAAATGGGTTGAAAGAACATTTCCATCCATCCAGTCCATCACCAGGACACATAGAGACAAACAACCATTCACTCTCTCTCACCTAGGAACAATTTAGAGTTATCAATCAGTCTAACATGCATGCTTCTGGTCTGTGGGAGGAAGCAGGAGTACCTGGAGAAAACCCATGCAGCTCAGAGAGAACATGCAAACTCCACCCAGAAAGGTTTCGGGCTCGGATTTGATCTGTCGATCTGCTTGATGAGAGGTAGCAGCTGTACCAACTGCTCCACCGTGCTGCTGTTAAAGAACATTTATTTTGGTTAATTCAACCTTTTTTCTTGATGCTATAAATTCTGTTTCATAACTTCTCCAGTCTATAATGTTTTACTGCTCTGCAGGTTATAAGAAGTTTAAATTTAGCCTTTTTGTAACTCAGTCTGCACATATTGATCATCCATATGGGTTATCTTTGTCAAATAGTATAACTGCTGTATATTTTTTCTTCATGTGTACTTTATTGTCATTGTTTCCATTTAGGTGTAAGACCAGGTAGAAAGTACGAGCCAAGGTGCTCTGAAACTCATTTCTGCTTCCATTTTCACAATCTCTGCAGGACACCAGCGACCTGTCAGTCTTTCTTCATGAGCACATTCGTGTCCATAGTCATCTCAACACAGAGTCCAGGGACCGAGAAAGGGAGCTGGGTCAGTGCGGGTCCTGCGGCACCAACCCAGACCAGCTGAAGCAGGAGGCCATCGATCTGGCTCTGAGCCATGGCCACTCGTTGACTAAACCTTTGTTTGAAGCCAGCCTTGGGGCTGGAGCAGTGCTGGGACAGAGTGAGACCAAGCGTGGAGACAATGTCTCAGGGGACGCTGGGCATCAACCTCACAGTCCTCGTGTCCCACAGAGCCCCAGGACGCCTCAGAGGACTCCCCACACCATCAGACGGAGAGGGCCCAAGCTCCCCAACCCCAACATGGACCGTTGGGTGGAGGAGCAGCAGCAGCTGGTGACCTCCAAGTCTGGGTCCAGTGCAGATGGTGTCACCCTACATTCCTACCATAAGGTACCCCTGAAAGCCTTCTGTAAGCCCCCCCCCCCCTTAAATGAGCTATGGGAGTAATGCATGTCTTTACGAGAGCTCGTCAGCAGATGAATCATGTATGGGTATCAGCTCGTTCTTTAAGAGTCCCTAGCTAATGGAATGGAATCAGGTCATGATTCAGCCGTCATAAAGGCTCGCCAGTCAAAAAGCACTTGTGATCAATAGGTGGTGGAGGGGGCAGCCATATTTAAAATTGCTGCTGGTGAAATATGCATTTGTGCGATGAAAGCTGCTGTAAAGTGGGCCTGCCCCTCCCCCACCTCCATGAGTGACAGAACCGAACCTGACAAGGTGAAGGAGACAAACACATTAAAAATCCTCTGTGCGCTGCAGTGATTTGTTTTGGGACGATCCTCGTTCAAGTTACATTTTATTTATACTTTTAAAACACAGAAATTTACGACCTGAGCAGCTGCAGCTGAGTCCACATCTTCTCTTCATAAAATGATGCAAAATAAATAGAATATATGGCAAAAACATTTCAAACTATAATGAACATGTTGCATTCATTAAAAAAAGAACGTTAAATCCATTTTGTATAAAAACCACTGCTGAAGGTGGGTCCAAAAGTATATACTGTACCTGTATATTTTTAATCTTATTTTTTCTGTCTTGTTTGTCCAAGTGTACAACATTGTAAACAACATAAAATACTGTAAACATAACAACTGCACCTCCTGCGAAACTGCAGCAAATGCTTGTTGTTGACTGACTGTTGCTGAAAGCAGCTGAAAGGTTTCACCTCTGAACTGTTCATGTGAGGCAAGTTTGAACAGACATTTGCTGAGAGTAGAAGAAAACAGCTGAAATGTGTAGAAACACTGAAAAGTGCAGAAATGTAGCCAACATGAGCAGAGTATGTTGAAATCGGCGGAGAGGCTGAAGAGATGACAGAAAGCTGAAATTAGCAAAAAAGTTTGAATTAGTAGAAAAAAAATCACAAAAGGCAGAAATGAGCAAAAGAAAAAAAAAAGATAAAAGGTCAAAATTAGCAGAAAAGTACCTCAAAAGTAGTTGAAAAGTAGAAAAATGCTGAATTTAGCTGAAAGAAACTGAAATAAGCAGTAGAAGTTTTAAACAGCCCTGAGAGCTCCATTCATTTTCAATGATAAAAACATGGCTGAAAAGGCTAAATATTTCAAAAAGTAAAAACTTCACAAGTACCAGAAGTCTCAGCAGGAAAGTTCTGAACGAGCCGAACGTTTTAAGACATGAACTGCTGAAACAGAACAAAAACTGAGGAGCGAGTAACACGATGAAAAACGTGGAAGAAAGCCAGATCTCTATAGTGAGAATAATTTATAAACATTTTCACAATAATGAAATTAATCTTTAATTGTATGCAATGAATTCTCATACGTTTACAAAAAACATATATACTTTCTTTCATTTTAGCAATAAATGTCAGTTTTTTTTCCCAAATAAAGCTTTCATGTCAGACACAGGTAAAAAGAGTTTAAATATCAGTTGGGGGGCCATGGGGGTGGGTGGGGGGTAACGTGCTGACAGCAGCAGGTACATCCTGCAGGAATGCAGGTCTATAAATCATGTCCCTCTCGTTGTAGTTATTTCATGCTTTAAGCATGGTCACCATGACTGTGTGCAGTGGAGTGGTCGTAAATGGGCCATCTTGTCATTTTCAAAGTGATGTTTGAACAGACAGGTTTCAGAACTTTATCAACCACAGCCACAGAGCATCAGAATCAGAATCAACTTTATTGTCAAGTCAAGTCTAGTCAACTTTATTTGTAGAGCACATTTAAAACAGAAACTGTTATCAAAGTGCTTAACAACAACAATGGGAGTAAAATTAATGGAAAAGTACGAAACACTAATGATAATACTGAAGAATTAAAAAGCATTTAAAACGTAGGAGCACAGAACAAAAAAAAAAAAAACACTAAATCAACTCACACTGTGAGAAATGCCTGCAAGAACAGTATTTAGCAGGGATTTGAACTGAGGAAGGGAGCTTTTAGCTTTTAACTACTATTTTGCTGGTTTTAGCATTTAGATACAGTTTTAGAAGTTTTAGCTTTAAACTAGTGATGTGCTAGTTTTAGCATTTAGCTATTGTTTTGCTGGATTTTGCATTTGGTACTGTTTTACTAGTTTTAACTTTAAGCTACTGATTTGCTAGTTTTAGTATTTAGCTACTGTTTTGCTAGTTTTAGCATTTAGTTACTGTTTTGCTGGCTTTTACATTTAGGTATTGTTGTACAAGTTTTAGCTTTAAGCAAGTGATTTGTTAGTTTTAGCTTTTTGCTACTATTTTGCTGGTTTTATCATTTAGATACTTTTTTTGATGTTTTAGCTTTAAGCTAGTGATGTGCTAGTTTTAGCATTTAGCTACTGTTTTGCTAGTTTTAGCATTTAGTTACTGTGTGCTGACTTTAGCATTTAGGTACTGTTGTACTAGTTTTAGCTTTAAGGTAGTGATTTGCTAGTTTTAGCATTTTGCTACTGTTTTGCTGGTTTTAGCATTTAGTTACTGTTTTAGAAGTTTTACCGTTAGGCTACTGATTTGCTAATTTTAGCATTTAGGTACTGTTTTACTAGTTTTAGCTTTAAGCTTCTGATTTGCTAGTTTTAGCATTTAGCTACTGTTTTGCTAGTTTTAGCATTTAGGTACTGCTGTACTAGTTTTAGCTTTAAGCTAGTGATTTGCTAGTTTAAGTATTTAGCTAAATGTTTTGATAGCTTTAGCATTTAGTTACTGTCTTGCTAGTTTTGACTTCAAGCTACTGATTTGCTAGTTTTAGCATTTAGCTACTGTGTTGCTTGTTTTAGCATTTAGCTATTGTTTTGCTGGCTTTAGCATTTAGGTGCTGTTTTACCAGTTTTGGTTTTAAGATACTGATTTGCCAGTTTTAGCATTTAGCTGCTGTTTTACCAGTTTTAGCTTTCAGCTAATGATTTACTACACCATACCTTACTAATTCATTTCTAAAGCACTTAAAATACAACATAGCAGCCATCTGAAGTGCTGTACAAAATTAAAAAAAAATAAATAAATAAATAAAACTGTAAAACAATAAAAACAACTAAATATCTATATGAAAAAATACTGTAATCAGAACATCACACGTAAAAGAATACAACAATAAGACACAGATGCTAGCTCACTCTAGGTTAAAAGTCAATGAAAAAAAAAAGTTTTTGCTAAGTGTAGTTTTTGTTCTGCTACTTAGCCCATAATTATTTATATACGTAGGCCTTTGTAAACGCAGAGGTAGCTGCATTCTTTTTAATCTATTTGCTTAATTCAATTCGGTTTATTTATATTGCACCAAGTTACAACACACAAGTTTAAGAAAATATATAGGACATTCAGAAAAGTAGTATAAAGTCCATAAAATAGAACATACAAAAATACATTAAACTTAACATAAGAAAACTTGACACAAATAAAATCTAAAAACTGAGGCATTAGAGCACACGATAAAACACATTAAAACACGTAACACAAGCTCATAGGTCAAAGAGCTGTAAGGAAATAAAAAGTGCAAATTAAAAAATATAAGCTCTGTTAAATTATGGAAATTACAATGCATTTTCTGGTTATGATTTTATTATAGTGACCTAACATCTTTGTTTTGTGTCAGACAGCAGAGTTTCTCCTACTGAGGTTGTAAACCAAGTGGCCAGACTGGTCTCCTCAAATAATGATAGAGGAGGATTCCATCATTTGCTGGGAGATGCTGACATTGACAGGTTCAGTGTTGCAGAAGCAGAATTTTATTGTTTGATATATTAAACATGTATGCTCTCAATGAAGCTTTCTTTTAATTTCCACTCTTGTTTTCCAGCATCATCATCAAAGTGAGGCGGCATGATGAGTTCTTCCCTGCTTTCCATGCCCTTGTTACAGACATGTTCGACGTTTTAGGTAAATATGACACATTTCCATCATTTGTTCTCGCAATACAACCATGCGATATACGTTTTAGAGCAGGGGTCCCTAACCCTCGAGCTAAGGACTGTTACTGGTTCATGTGTCATTGTGTACCAGGCTGCACATTACAAAACCATATTTTAAGCTCAATATTTAAAATATATTTGTCTGTCGAGTGTTTCATTTTGAGAAAAAAATAATAAAACACTTGTTTGCACCTCTTCCTTGTGCTTGCCTGTAACAACTTTTTCTCTTGCTAGATAACATCAAACCCCAGCAAACCTACAAGCTAATCCTACAAACTAATCCTAGCGAACCTACAAGTTTACCGTTAATCCCGTACTTGCCAGTTTTAACAAATCTGTAAGACAAACCTCCAAGCTAGCCTGTGCAAGCCTACGATAACCATAAAATTCCTACAAGCTAACCCTGACAAACCTACAAACTACGTACAAGCTATTTTTAGCAGCCCTACAAGTTTGTCTTAGCAAACCTAAAAATTAGTTTAAAAAAGCAAATTTAACTGGAGATTCTGTTGTTTCCATTAGTCCATAGGAAAGTTGTCTTGTATGAAACCGGTCCATAATGTGAAAACGGTTGCACTGTGTTAGAGCACACTTACATAATAAATTATTATATTGTTATCATCATTATAAGTGGATCATTAAAACCTCCTCAGCCTGATGGTGACTTGTTGATTGTAGTTCTGATGTAAGCGTTTCCTTTTTGTTCGTTGTTCCAGGTGTGGACCGTCTGAGTGACATCCTTCCTGCTCTGAAGTCTCTGAAACAAACAACTCACTGACCCGCTGCTGAGGCTGAACTTCATGCTGTGTATTTGTGGAAACGTGTGATTATTTTATTGAAGTAAAAACTGAAGGATTGGAACTGAGGCCTCTTACATTCTTTTAACACATTTAAAGTACTAGTTGTGACTGTTACACCACTTTAAAATAGTTGTCAGGTTTTTTTTTTTCCATATCAGTTTATAACAACTGGTAGTTTTTTTATAAAGTCTTGAATGTCACATTTGTTCATATGACAATTGTTCGGTACTTTTAGAGCTCCATGGTTAGCCTACAGCAAACTATGATCTATAAAACAGAATCTGCGTGGACTCGTTTTAGCGTTGTACCCGTAAACTAATAACAAAACAGAGTTTTATGCATTTCTGTCAGCATGAATGCTCACACATCATGTCTGTGCAGGTAGTTGGCAGAGGAAGTATTAATTACCTTGTGGGCAGGTTAAATTGCAAGCAACACACCTCTACTTTAATCTTTTACTTCTTGTTCTGTGCTATGCATCGTGGCAACCAGCTTGTGTTTTCACACAACAGACGACCAACATCTGATGCAATGTGCCAAACTGGGTAGAGTCTTGTAGACGGCATCGCCTGAACCCTGTTTTCAGCCAGTTAGATAGAAAACTGAGAGGATCGAGGGTTCAAGTTAGGTTCATTTCTGTATATCATCTTACTTAAATAAGGGGGGAAGGGATGAAGCCAGTTTATTATAACCCTTGAAAATTGGCTACAAATAAAATACTTATACAGGCATTTTATATAAACTGTACAGCATTTTGTAATTAAAGCATGTTGTATACAGTTTATTAGGACTTGAGTTGTATCAAACTGTGAAGAAGTGATTTATTGAAACCTTCATGGATTAAAGTGATAACAAAGTTTGCTTCATTGTAAAATTCAGAAAATTGTCATATTTTATCTCAACCAAAACTCATTTTGCCATAGAACCTGTACATTTATGCTATTATATATGAAAATATAAAGCTTGTTTTAGTGTAATACAGTCACAGCGACATTATCTCATCATGCATCTCAAGATGACGAAACTCATTTTGCCGTAAAATTAAAAATTTGTCATGTAATAAAAATCATTCATTCATTCATTCATTCAACCTTTATTTATACAGGCTAGCCTCGTTGAGCCACAGGGACTCATTTACAAGAGGGACCTGTCACACTCACACCTAGGGTCAATTTAGATTTACCAATCAGCCTAACAATTTTGTTTCAGTTTTACTTTATTTTACAAAAAAAATAACCTGAATACTGTAGTTGAAAAAGAAAACGTTTTTTAGTTTGTATCATCTGTGACACAAAAACATTTTATGTGTTGGTACTGTACACTATTATAATTAAATGTATGATATTTGGTGCATAGTTTAATAATTACAAATATATTTTTAATATAATAATAAAAATATTTTTGTCTAATCAAATTTATTTCACTTTCAAATTTCTTTTAACATGTTTTTTTAAATAAAATATTTCAATTGGAGTTATAAAAAAATAAAGAAAAGTTTAAAGACATCAGTCTAATAAATGCAATATTAGATGATATTTGGTTTATGCTCTTCTTTTTGCTCAATCAATTTTCATTCTATAATAAAAAAAAGGGTTAATTTATTCATCATGGAAGTTTCTAAGACATTTAATTTTATTAATCATAAAATATTTGAAACAGAACAAATTTCAAAATTTCAGGGAATGCTGATTAAAAAGGCATTAAGATTCTCACCTGTTCTCTATTTTTCCTCCTCTTCCTCTAATTATTGCTGTTTTCTTGTCTTTCTGGATGATTTGTTTTTTTGGTGTTGCTCCTCTTCTGCTGATGTTTCGACCGGTTTTCGACTTTTATATTCTGCCTGTCAAGGACGCACACACACACATGCATGACGTCATTGTCAGCGTTCATTCATGCTCGTAAACATCACTAATAGAACATCTTCCTCCTTTTCCTCCAACCATCTTCACACAAACTCACTTTTCTTTAAAGAAAACAACTCAAAGTTTTATTTTTTTCTGTTTTCACCCTTAGATTTGTGAAAAAGTATGTTTTCCTTTTCAAGTTTAAAATGCATTTGCCACTTTAAGCACAAAGTCGATCGAAACATTTAAAGACTCAGCGTGGAAATCTTTATTTTCTGCCACGCGCTGTTTGTGGTGTGGTAAATGTCAGAGCACAGATAGACAGATTAACACGGAGGCGACATGTCGTCACCGGAGGGAAGATGGGATTCAAACGTGTGAATCGGGGTGTACAGTTACAAACCCACACAGCTGCTGCAGCATCTCCCCTTTGTCCAAGGCCTCACCGGCACTAATGCTGTTTCTGCACAGGATTGATGTTTTTGCATGCTCTTTTTCCAAATACGACAACGAGTTGTTGCAGGTGTCACTGAGTTTTGAGTTCTTTCTGATAAAAAAAAAAAATTCTCAGAAATTGTTTTCTTAAAAGTATTTTTCTCCTCAATTAAATCAGTTTTATTTAAACGTGAAATCACATTTTCAGGCTCTACATCCAATAAAAAGTATATTTATTTGTTTCTTTTTGATTTGATGTGGCAAATTCCTCTTCAGGTAATGAAACATAATGCCAAACATGAAGGCAACGTCAGTAACCAAACTTTGTTTAAAATCTATATCAAACTTTTCCGGCAACTCTTATGAAACATTTTGAAACTTGAGTTTATTCTGTAGCAAGAAAACGATGAAAGTCTGTCATTGGTTCTCTCAGCCATAACTCTGACGCACTATGATGAGGGATGAAGCCAGGAACAGGTCATGAAGGGTGGAGGAAGGGTCAGAAGTTGAAGTCGGTACAGAAGAAGACCAGGGGTGTCCAGTCCTGGTCCTTGAAGGCCACTATTCTGTGTCTTTTAGCCATTGACTCGCCTGATATGAACGAGTCATCAACGGGCTTCTGCAAAACTTGAAGACCTGCAGAAGAGCAGGGAAACAATTAAAATGTGCAGGATAGTGGTGCTCAAGGACCAGGATTGGACAGCACTGATCTAGACCAAGAGGCACCTGTGGTCCTGCTGAGGTTACTGTTTAATCCTGTTCAAATTATGAGAATATATTTTCATCTTCATCCCCTCTTGAGAAGTGGTCAGTACTCAGCCGAATTGCAATTCATGTATTTGCAAAGTACCATATTTTCCGGAGTACAAGTCACATCTTTTTGCATAGATTTGCAAGTCCTGCGACATACACCAAAACAAATATATGCCCCCCCCCCCCCCCACAATATAACCAAATTTTTACTTTGAATGTTCATTCATAGACATGAACCAGTAAACATTACCAGTTGCAGCTACAGGGCCCTCTAGGCTTTTATATGTTGTTCTCTAACAGCCTTCCTCCATTGCCCGAGCGGGAGAAAGCGTGAGGAAGAGGGAAGCGGAGCACGTGTTCAGCTGCCTGGGGAGCAGCGAGGTCTGGACGGACGAAGGCTCCATGCAGAGCTCATGGCCAGAGCCTTTGTGCCTGCTCGACGGCGGAGTGAGGAAGAATACCAGCGCCCTGCAGGTAAAATGAAGCTGTTTTTACCATTAAAGTGCATTTATTGAGGAAAAGTTCAACTGAGACACACCTTTGCTATAATGTTGAGCAAACAAATAACTGTTTTAAGTGTTAATCTTGTTAAATTCTTGTTAAAGTCCTCCCATGCACACTCCCGCGACCGCCATTTGGCAGCCAATCGATTTTTGGCACAACACTCCGGTGTTGTGTTGACCACGCTTCCAAGTGGTCAGCGGTGAGACATAATAGATGCAACTTATATGGTGAAGCAACTTATTCATGGTTGTTTTTTTTGTTTTTTTTTTCATTTACTTAGACATTTTTTGACTGATGCGACTCATACACCGGTGCTACTTGTACAATGGAAAATACGGTACCTGCATGTACTGCTAAAATTATCTGACCGGAAATGTAACATTTAACAGATATAGCAGTTCTTGCTTTTGTTAAACTGTAAATGATTTTTGCTGTTTTAAATGTAAAATTACCATTTTATTGTTTTTTTTTTTTTTTGTATTTCTTTTTATCTTAAAAAAATGGATTTCTTGATGCTAAGTTGGCGTCAAATATTGTTGCTCCCTCAGAATCAACAACGGCAGACTAAGTGAAACATCTGAGCTTCAGGTTAATCAAATGTTTTAAGGTTGTTTCTCTGAAAAGCATTCTTTTTTTTTTGTTTTGTTTTCTAATGGACCGACTGAGGAGCAGCTGAAGGCAGGTCCGTAACTATAGATCCATTAGATCACGACCTTGAATGCCCATTCAATCCATTAACCTCCCGCCCCCCACCCCCAACACACACACACACACACACAAAAGTAGAACGTTGTATTGATGTTCAGAATGTAACAAACTCAATTTAAGCTCAAAACTAAACTTCTGTTCCAAAATGGATGTCACATCATATCAGAACCAGGCTTTGGTCCCCATAAGGACCACTGGTCCTGACAAAGTACCGGTAGATAAATTTACCAGAAAAGGTCCTTCAAAGGGTAAGAAAACTGACTTGCACATGTAAGTTTAGGAACACGGTAAAAACAGGGTGAAGGCAAACACAGATGAAGTTAAAAGAAAAACTGATTCATCTTCTGAAGAAAAAAAAAAACACTTTTCACTGGCTGCTCTCAATAAATCTGGTCCAGTTCTTTCATTCCTCTATATTTTCTTCTGTATAAACCAGTGCTTCGTGGTTCATAGGACACCTCCACCAAAGATTCACACACACCCTCCCTCTGTATTTTTCATACCAACTCCAACATACCTTGATTTAAAGAAAGACAATGGGGTTCAACATACTGAAGGATTCAATCAAGAACTAACTGATCTGACTGAAATGTAAATTTCTCAATACGAACCGAGAAAGTGCTGAATAAAATGTCCAGTGAAAAATGGAAAATGTCTTAGAAATGTGCTCAAACCTCTGTTAAAACAATTGTATAACAACAAATTTAAGTTAAAAAAAATGTAAAAATTGTTAATAGGAAAACACAATATTTTCAGTTTATTGTGCGCAGCGTAACCCAACTAAGGAAAATGATTGAACATACTTGAAAAACATCTCAAGCAATCATCCATCCACTTCAATCATTCATTGTCTTTGACGTCCATCACCAGCAAGCACTGGGTGAAAGACGGTGCACCCTGCACAGGTTGCTACTCCTCAAGGCTCGTAAGAAATCCCTTTATGATGGTTTTAAGTACACCACTATGGCCACTTCAAGGCCATAAAGGATATTTGGTTGGCCTCAAGGACAACAAACTTTCCAGCACCTTAGCAAAGGACTCACCCCAAGTTGTGGATGGGAAACTATGAGAGTCTCTTGAGTTCGGCCACCATGTCCACCTTTGAGGACTTGGTGGAAAGTGAGTTTATTACAATTTTTTAAGCTGCTGTGGTAAAAAGCTCCAGTGGATGAAATTAGTCATGTGATAGTGAAGAATCTGGATACTTTTGGGACAACTGTGACATGACTCTTCAGAGCCATTGGGTGGACGACTGAGACAACACTCGCCTACAGCGATGGTGGTGCTGTAAAGGAGGAGCCATGTGGCTTTCATCAGAACTGTGGACCATGATCTTCATCCTTGTAGCTTTGCTGAGGGGGTCACGAGAGCTTGACTGTTCAGTCCACGTGTCGTGTGGATCTGAAGATAGCTTATGACTGTGTACCCAAGTGAATTTGTGGGGGGTTGTTAAAGCAAGAGCTCGGTCTGTCTGTTTTTTTTCTCAACACAAAGTAAAGCCTGTTCCCAGTGCAGGTTGGACTCCACTTATGCTGTCCCTTGTCTCTTGTCCAGTTTGTGGACAGGACAGGATCTCAAGGTGCAGGAGGCAGGTGTCAGGTTTAGTGACCTAAGAGTCTCATCTTGGTTTTTTGCAGGTGATGTGGTTTTGTTGACGTCTTAAAGCAATGACCTTCAGTCTACACTGGAGCGGTGCAGCCACTATTAAACCCCAGGCATTCATGTCTCACTACGAGGATCCCCAGAATTTTGGACAGATGCATAGATGGATAGAGTTGTATTTAGATATAGTGTTTAAGTACAGGTAGTCCTCGACTTATGAACATGTTCCGTACCTACAAACCGTTCGTAACTCGAGTTTAATGTAAGTCGGAACTCATTATACTGCGCCGCAAACCAGTTCGTAAGTCCGGATTTTTGCCGTAAGTCGAGGAAATA
>JAVCKU010000065.1:21666973-21678348 GCA_032273985.1 Hypsolebias coamazonicus
TTAAAAAGACGTGACGGCCGCCATGTTGGTTTTAGTTTCGTTTTCGGCCGCACCGGGAGCCGGTCCCGGTAACCGGTCCCGGTAACCGGCTTTTTCGGTATCCGGCCGGGCCATTAGAACGGAACTAAGCTGGATACCGAGGACTACCTGTAGTCTTTTTAGATTTTATAACCTGCATGATCTTCTTCACAACCTTGAACATTTAACAATGAATTATCATTAATGACTCGTATGTCAAAATTTACTTGGTCTTTATGTTTTAGAGGAGATCTAATATAGAAAGACTTCTGTACATGTTTTGGCAGCACTGGAACTAAATGAACTTGTTAGACAGGAAGCATTTGTAGGGGCACCACAGAAGCACCAATTTACTCACTGCTAGTGTCTGGTCTCAGTATGCTAAAAGGTTGAATGTTTCAAGTCAAGTAGACCCCGTATACACCACTCTGGCATTTGTTTTCTGTTTTGATTTTTTCTACGTTTATATGATTCTATATAAAAACGTAGACCACTGTGCTCTGCCACCAGGTGGCGAGAGCATCCACACAACTGACATTTTAAAATACAGTTTGGCCAAAATTATTTTTCCGAAACATATTTTTCATGTATAATATTTACCGTTTCCTTTCAGGTAGTAACTAGTTCAGCACACAGTTAAAAAGTAACGCCAACAAGATCAGGACAGAGCGAGGCAGACTTAGAAAAACTGGTAAAAACAACCCGGTTGTTTGAGATTCTGGGTCACAAAATGACAGTGGGCATTGACAGCTACATCATCGCTACGCAATTTCATTTTAGTAAATGAAAATCCCAGTTTTTTCTTATCAATAACTGTTTACATGTGGACTAGTGGTGTGATTACAGCAGAAAATAGTACAGTAGTGCTAATGGGGCCTTAAAACACATTCCCCTTTTCTCTCAAGCAAACAAATTTTAAGACTTCCTCTAGTCTAATAGCTCAATTCAAGCTGATGATCTTCCACATACTGCAACACAGCACTGACTTCACCTCCAAACCCATCTACTCTCACTGCAGCCCACATTTACGTCTCTCTTAGCTAAACCTCCTCACAACACAGTGTGCAAGATAATTCTTCATAATGGACACAGTGTACGCCATCTGCCTGGTCCAGCTGTTTTTATTATTACAGAAAAGCATGCAGCGTGCTTTCTGCCCACGGTTTATTCACTATTAGATGTGAGAAGTAAAGTGCATGTGCAGCCACATGGGTTAAATTTAACTTTTGACTCTGACTGATCTCAACAACTGGTCGGAGACTTATTACCCTTATGTGTTTGTATGATGACTGCAGAAAATCAACACAGAATTGGTAGCTTTGATACAAACTAGAATTTTACAATGATTTAGCAGGCAAGTTTGGGCAACTAAGTAGTTTTTATGTAACTATAAGTCAGAAAGATATTTAAAACCATGAACAAATGAGAGTTTGTGCAAATGGGATACACTGTTCAGATTGAAGGATTGGCGACTGACTGAAGGGGCTGCACTTGACTCTAGCCAGCTTAGCTTCTATTGTGTGAGAGTGACAACTCAGGGAACACCTCAGACATCCTTGTGCCTGGAGAGGTGCCTCAGCATCTGAGAGTTCACCCAGTCCACCAATACCTGGTGGGTACTAACCCTCCTAACATGAATAACTATTCAAACATTTGTCACATGATCAGGATTCTCCCTGACTTCGATGCACTCTATCTCTTCTCTTTCCCTTTCCCTCTCCCTCTCTCGCTCCCTTTCCCTTTCCCGTTCTTTCCGCTTGGCTCTTTTTTTTTTCTTATGTCTCTTTTTGGATGGCGGGAAGAAGGTCAGGAAGACAGGCAGGATGACGAAGCAGTGCAGCAAAGTGCAGCCTGCGGTGAGTAGGGAGCACTTGAACAGTGTGTAGGTCAAATTGGAAGGCACAAACACTAGAGGCATGATCCCGATCACAAAGCAGGATGTGTTCTGCAAGATGGCCGCCCCATGCTCCTCCAGTGCCAACTTGATGCACTGTGTCCTTGTGTGCTCTGTAGCGAGCACAAAAGTGTACAGGTGTGGTGCACAGTGATCCATGGCAAAATTGAGAGTGTAAATAAGGCACAAGATGGAAATGCTGTCCATGCCGACATTCCAGAGGGTCATCAAACCTAACACACCCAGCTCCACAGACGTCACTGTGAGAATGAGCCAGAAGTTCCCCAAGGGATTGATGACCAGGAAGAAAGTGAGGATGAGGATGGTGAGTACGCTGAAACCTGAGGTCAGAATGGGTGAGATGACCGACGAGCTGTAGCGATCCATAAAAACAAATGTGGGATTAAAGGCAATGAATTTGATGCTGTTGATCAGCATCAAAGGACGGAGCTTTTCCAAAAGCTCCACCACCTCTTCCCGCTTCTTCTCTGTGGTCCGTGCTACCAAGTACATCCGTGAGGCAATGATGTCGTATTCGTCAGTCTCACGGTTCTTGGAGAAGATGATGTCCTCTGTGAAGTGCTGGTACTCCGGGCTGTGCAGGAAAGAACCCTTTAAAATATTGATGAAGTCGCTCTTTGTTGATGCACTCACATTTACCAATCGCAGGTAGTGGAAAAAGTTATCCATCCAGGAAATCTTGTTGAAGCCATGACTCAGAGTCTTCAGGTGCTCCTGCACTGTGGAGTTCCAGTACTCAATGGGTTCATAGATGTAAAACCCAATCACAGGACTATAATTACTGAAGTACTTCTGTTGGGTCAGAGCATATGAAACACTTGGTGAGTTACTGGCCAAAAGGTTTACTACATTTGATCCATCACTTATTTGTAAACATCCCATGAATGAAAACGAGGCATAAATGAGATATAAAATGACCACGAATGGTTTCACATAGGTGTTGGTAATCCACTCCGTGTAATGTTCTCGTAGGAAGTGCTGGATGAAGTGATTCTGGTACGGTACACTGTCATGATGCGTGGAGAGGTCATGGCCGTCGCTCATCATGGTTTTAAACCACGTTGGCTGGCGGTCCAAGTACTCCACTGATGGAATCTTACAACAGAAGACACTGTGGTAGCGGTTCTGCTCAAGCTGTCCTGCAAACACTAGGCAGGATCCATAGAAAGAGAATACATAGAAGTAGTTCACCAGGATGGCTACGCACATGCACTGGCAGAAGATTTTCACTGACTCAATGTTCGTAAAAGGGCTAGCTCCCATGCCAAAAGTGATGATGTAGAGAGAGCTGGTCATTGTGTAGCACACCATCACATCAGCAAACGCATCAGCCACACGCTCCTTGAAGGGCAGGTTTTCTCTTGTTCTCCTCCAGCCTGCCAGCAGTTCAAAGACACCTTTGGTTCCATGACCTAAAGGACAAGAGAGAATGGGTTAGCACATGCACCTTTAAACAGCAGATTTAAGATAATTGCCATATTTGCATGGTAAAAACAGTCACAAGAAGTAAAATACTTGTGTTTGTCTGGGAGAGTTTAGAACTACAGTATTTTTCATACCAACAAGAACCTTCAGCAGCTTTCACAAAGCACTTAAAGCACAAGAAGCATTTTTGTGATCTTACTTTGTATTTATGAAAGATTGAGGCAACATGGAGAGTTAGAGTCAACTTGCTGCTGTGAGCTACCAAGTGATGCACTAGTAGAATACATTGGTACATATTTGGAAAGAAAAGCTGTACTGACGTAGCTTGACACTGTGATGCAGTGATGACAGATGGTATGTGTCATTGGAGATGCCCGCCACATATTGCATGCATAGTTTTTATGTCTCTAAGACAAGCTTGGGATATGAGTAACTGATTGGCTGCATCAGGTTTCGTGGACAAACAAAACTATCATCAAGGCTGACAAGAAAAAAAAAACAGTCTGCCAGAAGAAAATCGACAATTGTGGCTTATCTGAATCCGACTCCTCGTTTGGCCTAGGATACAAACTGACTATCATACTTCTCCTGGGATACGGGTGACTAGGGACAAAAGCTCAGTCTGTCGCAACCTCACCCACCCCGAGACCTTCTGTGCTGGCTATCAGAACTGCCAGGTGAATAACAGTATCAGAACTGTGGCCTATCTGAAAGTGCTCATGGACAAATCTCAATGTCTTGATGTCAAATGTATGCATAATGTATTTATAAATGTGCTTGCTGGTAGAGTTTTTTGATGTCTTAAATCATGTCCTGATAGGACAAGATGTGAAGAGATCTTTTTTGTAATACCACTATCCATCCTCATGGCTCTTACCTTTTTCTATCTACAAAGTAAAAGTATTCTTATAAAGAATAAGGGGCCGTGCTTTTTAGCAGCAGCAACATGCACCCATCTTTCAGATGACCGTATGAACATAATTTCACTGTATCCTGCTACAAATGATATTGACGTTTATTCTGATTCTGACATTTATAACCCGATCTTTGGCTGAGATCTGACAACTTCATTTATTCTGACATGGAAAATAGTGAACACTACCACTTTCAGCCACTAGAGGGCGCTTGACTAATATGGTAAGCCAAGTGTCTCATTAACAGGTAAAAAAGGGCTATTAAAGAGATGCTTGCCTTACCAAGCCACCTTCATCTTGCTCCAGAACTCCTGGAGCAAACGTCAAATCAGCTGCATTTCGCCACGCAGGCAAAAAATGCAGCTGATTTGACCATCAAAGTGCATTTATTAAGGAAAAGTTCAACTGAGACACATCTTTGCTATAATTTAGAGCAAACAAATAATTGTTTTTAAGTGTTAATCTTGTTAAATTATTGTTAGAGTGCTCCCATGCACGCTCCCACGGCCGCCATAGCCAATTGATTTTTGGCACAACACCGGCCCACACTTCTGGGTTGTCAGTGGTGACACGTAACAAACACGACACATCAGTGGTGACGCATAAGACTTATACCGTGAAGCAACGTATTTATGTTTTTTCCCCCTTTATTAGACATATTTGGACTGATGTTGCTTATATGGTGGTGCGACGTGTACGGCGGCAAGTACGGTACTTGTACTGATTGCAAAGCCTTGCACAGTTTTACAAAACAAATGTATGACCATAATTAAGTCGTGCTGTCTGAAGAGGTGTCACTGCATCCAGTGCTTTTAGGTGTAAAGTTATTCAAATGAACAGTGTCCCTTTTTGATACAAAGGTAGAGAAAATAACTCGACCACATTTAGAAATGTCTCTTTAATGGCTGCAATCAGTAAAAGAAAACAAAAGAATCACCAAAATATTTATATGGCTTATTTAAAATTAATAATCAAAGAGTAAACATGTACAACACATTGTTAAACAGGTAGAAAATAATTAATGAAATATTTAATTGTTCTTTGTTCAGGTGTTTTTTAACCCACATCCTGAAAAATAAATAAATGAAGGATGCTGATTGTGTGTGTTATGCATTTTGTGACTTTTTATTCCATGTTTTAATATGGTCTCATATTTTTAATGGTTTACTTTTAAAATTGTATTATGTTTGGTTAGTTTCTTTGATTTTTGTGTTTGTTTTTTAATTGTAAATTTCCTTGTATTGTTTTCTTTTGATTTTGTTGTCTTCTTTTCTTTCACACCAAATCCTAATCTGTGACTGTAACACTTCAAGCTGTTAGTTTCTCACCCTCCTCGTCCTTTTTCTGGGTTTGTCGGTGTCTCAAAACAAACATTCACAAAAAAAAAAAGGCTAAATAAATAAAAAAATAAACTGTTTGTTTTGTTGCACAATAAGTATTTTTCAATTGCTACAAGTCCATTTCACCTTCTGGATTTGGATCCTCCAACAACTCACTGCGTACAAATTGTATAAGAATTGCAGATGGAAATTAGAGATTCACAACTTTTATCAAAAATAACAGCAGATGAAAACACAAAGTAGAACTGATATGTCGTACAAATATACCAGACCTGCTCTGATAAGAAAAATATATCAAATGGTGTGATTTAGATCATGTTTTGCCCCCAAAAATCTTTTATTATTTCTTTTTTGCATTGTAATTTATTTTATCAGCAATAATCTAAAGTGAGTTTAGACAGTGAACTTTTAAGTAATTTAGACTTAATACGACAAAGTTTGAAAAATGGGAAGAAAAATGTATTTTTTGAATGTTTATAAAATGAGTTCAGCTGTGGCTGTGAAGCAAAGTCCTGCATCTCTGATGTCACCAAATGTATTCATGATCAAGAGCTTATGCATCATCAGGACAAATGTTGACATGATGTTGAGTGCACATTTACCAAACATGTTCATAAAAAGTCTCTGAAACCGTTCTTATCTATTAGTAGCACAATTATTCATATAATGCCCAGCAGTGACGGTGGAGGCTCGGTGAAAGATGAGAATGAAATGAAAGCGTGCTGGAAACCTGCTGAATGTGTTATGTGTGAAATCAATGTACAAGCTGTACTGTGCAGATCAGTGGATCGAGACAGCAAAGTATGAATGAATACAATGAAAGAAAAGGAGCTACACTACAATGGATTCAACACATCTTTGCTGCAGTCTGAACTAAAGCAAGGACGTCGCTGCTGAAAAACTCTTCATGAAGGAGTCAAAGGGACGTGCTGGCAAATGCAAAGTAACGTCATGAAACAAAAGGTGAGTTCCCCAAATAAAAAGCTGTTACTGACGTCACTGAGATCATAACACAGACATGCATGGACATCCAGACAGTCCATGCATGGACTTTGTTGGTTTTGAACCAGTTTGACATGACAGTCGACGAGGGAGAGGGCTGGCACCGGAGAAGGGGTCGTGCCAAAGAGACTATCTTAGCACCAACATAACTGGTTTGTTCCACTTTGTAGTAGAAGAATCAGTTTTGTGTTGTGTGTTTCCTTGACTGATGAAGACTTCTGGATTTGAAGGTGAAACGTTTCAGCACAAAAACAGAAACTGTCCAGATGACCTGACTGAAAACAGTTGGACAGAAATCCTGTCTATAAATCATGACAAACAAAAGTTTCGTACGACACAAACTGCTGCTAAACTCCAAATGGATGGCTGGAAGGAACGCTGTGAGTAAATGGGTTAATTACTCTCAGGTCATTAAAGCACCGTTGGGACTTTATATCCAATAATACAATCTGACATCTTCACAATGAGGCAACGGTAGATTATTATTTCACTTTCTTTTTCATAGACTCTCTTAACTGACCTGAGGATTGTTTTCCATTTTACTTACTTTACATACTCATAAATGTACTTCTAAGTTAGTTTTCTAAACCAATAGCATAACTCTTTATTTGCATAGAAAAACTAGAATTTTTGACATCTAATAATCACATTACTCTTGTGTTGACTGGTTGTTCTGATTGTCCAAACCAGACACAATTTTCAGCATCTCAAATTTTGATCCATCCAAGTTTTATGCTGTTTTTTTAATTAATTTGTTTTTTTGTTTTTTTTAACTTTGTCATTGTCGTGAAACAGCAGCGTCAGTGCTGAGCCTGTGGTAACCCGTTAATCCTGCTTTGTGAGGACGGCCCTTGAACACTAAATCTTAATGTCACATCTAATCCTGGAACTCTCCGTCCCCTAAAGTTCTACTCAGTCAATCTTATTGTTGTACCCTCAGACCAAGCTGAATGTGAAATTCAATTTTTTTTTTCTTCCTTGATCTCGGTGGAAAGCAGACACATCCTTTCTCTGCTCTGTCCCTGCTTTGCTCTTTTTGTCTTGTGACCCTTTTTCAGAGCCTCTTTTTTTGCACATCTTCCGAATTGTTTAATGATGGATTTGATCAGCTGGTCCCTCGACGAAATCGATCAATTTTTCTCAACAGGTAGCCAGAGTACCTCGACAGAAACATAACTGGATGTATGATAACTGGATTTTACTGTTTGGAGTTAGTGGAAACCTGGATTGTCGACCAATTTGGAAACATCAGCAGCTGTTTAAGCTGCCTGGAATGTGGAGAATGTGCCGAGCTTGGCAGCACTCATGACTGCGTGCAAACTGTTTGTGCTGCTGAATGAAAAGCTGAGCAGGCTGATGTCAGGACCGTGTAACTTCCTGGCAGTGTCCACGAACGGATGGAAGGAATAAATCTTGGAGAAAGTTGTAAGCTCGACTTGGTGTAAGTAATCAAATTTGTCTGTTTGGAGTCGCCATGAGCGAATGTACTGGTGAGACTGTTAAGGTGAACACGGACAATTAAGAGTTCAGCTTGACCCAAAAACAATGTTGATATCTGAATCTGGACCTGGTCTTGGAAGGTGGATTATCTCAAATTTCTCCTGGGATGTTATGGAAGCAAAGACGTGCTGCCCCCCTCCCCACCACCTGCCTTCCCCAAGGTCATGGACCTGCGACTGCTCAACTGAGCTGGTTGGTAAACAAACACCTCTTATCAGGACTATGGCTGGTGGGGGAGAGGGTGGGGGTGCGCTGGACTGTGCTGTGCTATGACCTTCCCTCAAACTCAATGCCTCCACTGGCCTCCCTCGCCTCTCCTGGCATAGCAACTTTGCAGATAGGGGCCAAGGACTGCACTGCTCATCTGGTGGCCATGCTGGGACCTCACCCCCTAGTCACTCCACACACGTATTTATCATGTCTATTTATGTTGCTTTGCTGTGGTGCATTTTTTTAATGCCTCAAACCGTGCCCTGTCAAAAGCACAGTGTGAGAGATCCTTTTTTATACATCTCTATGTTTTTTCTTCCTTTTTTCTTTATTTCTTATCTAAGCAAAACAGTGCATCTTTGAAGCTGCAGCCCCCTGTACACATCTGTCCATCTTTAGGACGGCTGTACGTAAAGTAATTTTATTGTACTTCACTGTGCAAAGATAATAAAAGCATTCTGATTCTGAAATGGAAGACAAATGTCCTCACCTGGCGGGGACTTCACCTATATGGTTAACAATTTAACATGGCATAACATTAGAATCAGAATAAGCGTTATTATCATTGTGACAAGATACAGCGAGAATTTACATAACATTACATAACATAATATAAAATATAATAATAGATATTTTTTTAAAGTGACCAATACAGTGAAAGGGTGAGGTGGGAATACTGAATACCAGCGAGGCACTGACACAATTGTCAGTCCCAAAACATGAACATGGCAAAAAATGTTATTCTGCATCGAATAAATTCTAACACAATTTTATTTGAAGAATTTCTCTTACATAAATTCAAGGTCTAAGAGTCTTAATTGTAAAGGGAAGAAATTCTTCTCTGGACTCCGCTGTGTTTTAAATATTATTTCAGTATTGTTACTTTGAGTCTTCCTGATGAAGCTGTTTTCAGTTCATATTGTTCTCCCTCAGGAATGGAGAAAACCCTCTACTGTCACAATAAACAAAAGTTTGGTGAGAAGACCAACCCACTAACCTGAAACTCAACTTCTCCCTGCACAATGTCTTCCCTGTTTCTTTATCAGTTCACACACACCCATGCTTTACCCTTAATAAAATAGTAAACCATCTGAGACACCTGAGATACACCTGTCTGATGTCACACAGAGCAGATAAGGTAAAATAACCCCCAATTGAGCTAATCTCTGCGTCATCTCTAAAATGTATCCAGTGTGACTGAAGACAAATGTGTAGATTCACCTTACCTTGGACCAGATGTTCTCACAGATAAAGCTACGCTAATATTGTTGAAACTCTTCACCCAGAGGATAATATAAAATATGTAAGTTCAATGAACACTGTCCATTTCTCTTGCAAAAAGGAGTTTGAATTTGCCTGCAGCTGAGTTAATAAATAAATATGTGGAAAAAAATTATCATCACCTGAAATGCGTTCTGCATTAATCGGCAAATATCTGCTTTTAAGTTGTTGGGGGTAAAATGTAACAGCACATCAGGAGCTGTTGGACAGATCAGCATATCAGTGTTGTATGTTTGGATAGATTTTGTATGCAGCCCGATGGTGAGTTTGAGTCGTCATCACACTGTCCGGATGTTTATTAAGTTAATAAATTGTATTTTGAATCCAATAATATGCAGTCGTACAGCGTTGAAAGCATGGCTGTAAATCCTTATTTCTTATTTACCTCTCAGTGACGTTATTGACCATTCATTCGAAGTCCATCACGCTTCGATTTATTAGATGCAATAAAGCTGAAAGATGAATGTATTCCGGACCCTACAGTGCTGTAGAAGCACATGCATTTTACATTTCATCAAAAGGATTCATGATCTCACAGAGGGATGTGCTAAAAGACTAAAGAGCTCCTTTAGAGCTGTCAAACAAGTGGCGCACGACACGACTGTGACTTCAGCAAGTACAAGTAAATAATCTGAGACCATCAAGATAAGAGCAACTCACCAAAATATCCTTTTTGTTTAGCATTTTGCAAATCCTACTAGAAATGGTTTGTGGATTTGGTTTTGTTTTCACTCGTCTCTCACACACAGCGTGTCCCTCAGTGTGTCCCTATATTATTCAGTAAGGACATGTGACTGGGTAAGATGCAACAAACCCTGGACATCACTTTAAATAGAGCTGAACTGCTGCAGGGCCGGTAATATACAGATGTGCTCCACAGCTGTACGTCAATTTGGCTTCAGAGGAAATCCATGTGTCACATTTTGGGCGGCTGTGGCTTAGTGGTTTGAACGGTTTTCTCCAATGGGAGAGTTGGGGGTTTGATTCCACCAACAGTTCCTTATTGAAGTGTCCCTGGGCAAGACACTGAACCCCTCATTGCCTCAGATGTTTGTCTGAATGGGTAAATGACGGCACAGATTGTGTTATAAAGAGCTTTGAGTATCTTGATCAGATAGAAAGGTGCAATATACAGTAAGTACAGTCCATTTACCCTCCATCCATCCATCCATCCATCCATCCATCCATCCATCCATCCATCCATCCATCCATCCATTATCTTTTACCCGTGTCTTCGTTTCTGGGTCATGGGGGTCGCTGGTGCCCATGTCCAGCCATCACTGTGTGAGAGGCAGGGAACACCCTGGACATGTCTCCAGTCCATCACATGGACACACAGAGACAAACGAGACAAACAACCATTCTCTCTCTCTCTCTCTCACCTAGGGACAATTTAGAGCTATCAATCAGCCTAACGTGCATGTTTTTGGTCTGTGGTAGGAAACTGGAGTACCCGGAGAAAACCCACACGTGCACAGAGAGAACATGCAAACTCCACCCAGAAAGGCGCCCGGACCGGGAATCGAACCAGGGTGACCTGCTCACTGAGAGGCGGCAGCTCTACTTACTGCGCCACCATGCTGCCCAGCCAATTTACCATATGCATCAATAAATAGGCTTCATTACTTCATGGTTTAGCTTGTGGTAATTATTGGCATCATCTTCAAACACAACAACTAAACTTCATCTATCTATCCATCCATCCATCCATCTATCTATCTATCTATCTATCTATCTATCTATCTATCTATCTATCTATCTATCTATCTA
>JAVCKU010000065.1:21737523-21749064 GCA_032273985.1 Hypsolebias coamazonicus
GAATTGCGGATGGCCATTGGGAACTCTTTCTCCGCTTCCTTCTGGGACTTTCGCTGAAGTCCAACCAGGAGCTCATCTACAAAGTGCTTCAATTGGAAGTTGAAGGAGAAGAAGATGTCTCTAGAACCATACAATTTATTAAAGAGAAGATTGACAAAGAACCTGAATCAACGCTCAACTTGTTCCACTGTCTGGGTGAACTCAAGGAGGAGTCTCTGGTGCAAGAGATCCAGAGCTTTGTAAGCTCAGGCAGGATCTCAGCCCAAACTCTGTCACCAGCTCAGTGGTCCGCTCTAACGTTTGAGCTGATGACATCAGAGGCTGTTGAAGAAGTGTTTGACCTAAAGAAGTATATAAGATCAGAGGAGGGGGTGGCAAAGCTATTGAACGTCATAACTTCCTCCACGCGAGCTCTGTAAGGTGTTTCCCTTGCATGTTGGCTTCCAATCTTTAATGGTGTCCATGTGTCATGAAGCCAGAACACAATCGTAATTTATAAATAAAGCGTCTTGCTTTGTCTCACTTCACTCTTTAGGTTAAATTGTTGCAAACTCACCGAAAACTGCTGTGAACTGCTAGCCTCTGCTCTGAGCGCGACCTCCTCTAATTTGACTGCTCTGGACCTGAGTGACAATAAGCTGAAGGATTCTGGGGTGGCGCTGCTTTCTGTTGGCCTGACAAGTCCGCACTGCAAGCTCAAGAGTTTAAGGTATCACAAGTGGTGAAGCTGCACTTCCAACAGCAGCAAGCATCTACTATTACAACACATTTATTAATTAATTAATATTGCATAGGCTGTGTTTTTAATTGGCTTCAGTTTAAACAAAGGGTTTCAGTCTGACAGGACTAAAAAGCTAATAGCTAATCTGAATGTGTCCAAGACCAAAGAGGATAAAAAGAACTTCAGTCTATAAAATGTATACCCACTGATGTGAACTAAATTTTGTTGGCATTTACACCATCATGAGCTTTTCAAAACATGATCATATGGGTTTTTCTATGCAAACAGCAGTAGCACTTCCAGTGCAGTCTTACGCTACAGCATGACAGGAAGTGCTACGGCTATCTGCAGCTGCTGCTAGTTGTGCTAACAAAATGGCGCAAAATCTTTTTAGAATAACTGTGAAATGATAAACCAGCGGCAATGTATATGTGTTAAATGTACATTTGCTTTAATTAATATGAACCTTTGAAGATTTGAGTTGTTTTATGACAGAAAAATCTTTTGGAAGTGAGATTTTGCCACAAAAAAAAAAAAAAAACAACTCAAAACTTCCTTTTTCGTTCATTCAAGTCCAAATTCTTGAACTTTTACATCCCTGTTAGTTTTCAATTACATGAATATTATGGTAGCTGTATTAAAAACGTTCTGCTATAGACTGAAGTGAAAGTGTTACACCGTGCTGTTACTTGCACTTGAAAAACAAAAACACTTAACTTTTTATAAATGCTCACGTACAAAGAAATTGACAACCGTGTAAATGTTCTCAAAAAACAACTAAAAACATTTCAAACTGGAGTTGTTTTTGGACTTAATCCACTTTCTACATTAAGACTAGCTGTTAGCTTGTCAGCTGTTAGCTTGTCAGCTGTTAGCTTGTTAGCTGTTAGCTTGTCAGGCCTTAACTCTATATTTATCAAGCCGACTTGAATGCAGCTTGCTCTATACTTTGCATCTGGACAGTACAGGTAGGAGAGCACTCTTGTTTTTTTCCAGATTGCACACGTGTGAACTGAAGGGAGGCTGCTGTGAGGCTCTAGCTGTTGCTGTCAGCTCAGAATCAACACAGCTAAAAGAGCTCGACCTGAGCGGGAATGACTTCCAGGAAACAGCAGTGAAGGCCCTGAGTGTTGGACTGAGCAGCCGCCACTGTAAACTGGAAACACTGAGGTTGGACCTGCTTTCTCCTGATAAATTTCACCTTTGCTTTAATTTCAGTTTAGTTACAACATACTGTATATATGTTTGTAATTGGCACGGTGGATTCTTTGTGCAGAGTGAACCAGTGCAAGCTGAGAGAGAGTTCCTGTGAGTCTTTGGCTTCAGTTTGGCTCTCAGGTCCGTCTCGGCTGAAATCTCTTGACCTGAGTGCCAACAGCATGAAGGACGCTGGTGTGTCTCTGCTCACTGCTGGTCTGACGAGTCCACACTGTGAACTAGAAACACTCAGGTCAGTTTGTCCTCTGTACAAAATGGACTGTCCAAACGGATGTACTGGTAGTAGGTTGATAGTTTTAAGGCTACATTTTAAGATGTGACTGGAATTCAGAGAAGAAGAAAAAAACAACTTAAATGTATTTTTTAGTTTGAGACTTTTTATTTTACAACAGTGTAAATGCTGATTAGGCATATATTTGTTTTTATTTTAATAACTTTAAACAGTTGATTATCATTTATATCACCAGAGTCCCGTCTGGCTTACTTTAACACTTTGTGTGTTGGTGTTAGCCAGTCCGGCACTGACTTTCATTCTTTAGCTCTCTGTTCATTTTAGAACTGATTTTAAAGGTTTATAGTTGACTTACCAGGACCTGAATGGACAGACTTCTGTGGACCTGTCTGACCTCCTGCTGCCTTATGTGCCTCCAGACCCCTTAGATCTAGTGATCTTTTGCTTTTAGTTGTCCCGAGGTCCAAACTGGTCCATAGAGAGGTGATTGGGTCTTTAATTGTCCCTAGTTCCAGGCTGGCCCACAGAGGTGATCAGGTTTTTAGTTGTCCTGAGGTCCAGGCTGGTTCACAGAGGCGATCTGGTCTTTAGTTGTTCCGAGGTCCAGGTTGATCCACAAGCATGATCGGATCTTTAGTTGTTCTGAGGTCCAAGCTGGTTCACAGAGACGACTAGGTCTTTAGTTGTCCTTAGGTCCAGGCTGGTCCACAGAGGTGATTGGGTCTTTATTTGTCCTGAGGTCCAGGCTGGTCCACAGAGTTGATCGGGTCTTTAGTTGTCCTGAGGTCCAGGCTGGTCCACAGAGGTGATTGGGTCTTTTCAGTTGTAGCTTCTAAACTGTGGAACCAGCTGCTCCTTCATATCAACTCTTGGTGTTTTTTAATTTCCATCTTAAAACCTATTTATACTCGCTGGCTTTCAATACAACATGAGAGTTGACATTTTATTGGTCTTAATTGCAAAAGTCTTATAATATTAACTTTTTTATGGTATTTTATATTTGGTATTGTGCTTTTACTATTTACTGTTTTGTGTTCAGCACTTTTGCAGTTTCATTTTAAATGTGCTGTATAGATAAGTTTGATGTGAAGTGATTTGACACAGCTTCAGTGACAGAAATGAGCACTAAAGAATGGCATATTTGAAATTTGACTCGCTTCCCTCTTATTTATGCACTTTTCTTCAAAGAACTAACATCCACTATGTATCTTTGCTCTAACAATGTCTTTGATCTCCTCATGTTAGAAACAATTTAGGAAAAATAACATTTAGATTTGCCGCCCCCTCACGTGCCGCCCTACAAGTCAATCTGAAACTGTCAGACCTCAGTGACCTGAAAGACGATCAGTGAGACCTTTGAATGATGTTTTTAATCATTGTCTTATTGTCAATATACACATTTTGAGGGTTTTTGCTGGATTTGTTTGATTTCTTCCACTTAGACTCCGCTGGTGTAGCCTAACCCAGAGATCCTGCAGTCACATCGGCTCAGCTCTCAGCTCAGCTTCTGGTAAGCTCAGGGAGCTGGACTTGAGTGGAAACAGCCTGCAGGGTCCAGGTTTTGAGCTGCTGTGCTCTGGCCTCAAAAATCAGCACTGTAAACTGGAACTTTTAAGGTGAGGCCACTCAGGTTTAGCAGACAAATCAATTATTGTTGAGCATCTTAGATTATTGTAATGACGCAGTACTGCAGACATTTTCTTTAAAACAATCATGCACTCAGTTTATCATGCAGTCTTAAACTTTGTGGGGTTTGATCAGTATAACTTATCAGGATAAATCGTGCTTACTTGCAGCTTAAACGATTGCAATCTCCAGAAATGCTGTGCTGATATTGCTTTAGTCCTGAGCACGAAGAACTCTCAGCTGAAGGAGCTGGATCTGAGTGGGAATGACCTGGAGGATTTGGAGGTGGAGCTGCTCTCAGCTGGATTAGGAAATCCAAACTGTACTCTGGAAACTTTGAGGTAAACATCAAGAAAGAATTAGGAATGATATTATGTTCACACTACACAGTAGTCAGTAAATTATAGAATGAAATGTGTTGTAGATAACACATGTCAAACATGCAGGTTGTCATTCTGCGGCATCACAGTTAAAGGCTGCACACATCTGGCTTCAGCACTGAGCTCGTCCCATCTGAGGCAGCTGGACCTCAGCTACAACTTCCTGCAGGACTCTGGAGTGAAGCTGATATCTGCTCATCTGGATGATCTGCTCTGTAAACTAAAACAACTCAGGTAGCGCTACTGCTTTTCGTTTTTATTTGTAGTGAGTGGTCATCGGGCTTTAGGCTTGTTAAAACTACCCTTCATTTAGAATTCATTCAACCTTTATTTATACAGGTTAGTCTTATTGAGCCCCGAGGACTCATTTACAAGAGAGACCTGATTTTAACAGAGTGATGACAACAGTAGACAATCATAAAGGAAGCATACAAATGGAGAAGAACAAGTAAAAGAAAATGGTGTTAAAAAATCAAAACAAATACAGCTAGGTTGTAAGGTGGTGGAGAAAACTAAAAACAGGAATATGTCTGCATTGGTTTTTGCCCAGATGTCAAGGTCGAGAGCTTCAGATCTTTTTGCAAGATATTTCAGGAAACAGGAGCAGAGTAGGAGAAGGTCCTTTTGTCTAGTTCAGTCCTCACTGAGGGAACACTGCATGTAATAATGTCCTGAGAGCACACGCTGTAGCTGCACTCACACATAGACATGTAGTAGGAGATGTATGAAGGCAGTAGACCAAGAAGTGATTTAAAGATGAAAATGTACCAGTGTCTGTGTGAAGTAATGATGACCAGTTAAGCAATGAATACAGGGTAAAGTGGTGGGTACAATAGTTACAGCCAGTTATGAATCTTAATGCACCATGATAGGCAGCATCCAACATCTGCAGGGTGCTTGTAGGGGTGTTCATGTAAATGTCACCGTAGTCAATGGAGTGAAGGAAAGTCACAGTTACAAGGCGTTTCCTAGCATTCAGAGTTAAACAGGATCTATTTCTGAAAAAGAAACCCGGTTTAACTTTCAGTTTCTTTACCAAGTTTTTCACATGGAGCTTAAAAGAGAGATGCTAATCAACCAAGATACCCAAATATTTATAGGAATAAACAAATTCAATAGGAGCACCATTTGAGGATAGAATTGAAGGAAGAACTGCGGGGACCGACTTGAATATGTTTTAGGAGATGGAGACAAGGCCAACATTTTTACAAATATAAAAGGAGTCCCCCATGGCTCAAATCTAGGCCCCGATTTATTTTATTTTCTTTTAATGACATTGGAATGAATACGTTTATAGCTGAAGTGCACCTTTATGCAGATGACACCATGATTTACTCAGCTGACCCTGCATTAAGCCAGGCTGTTGAGGAGCTTCAAGCTTACTTTCAGCAGCTGCAGGCAGCAATGTGAGGCCCAAAGCTGGTGCTTGATGTGAATAAAGCCAAACAAATTGTTTTCCAGATCTCACTCTCAAACAAGATCCCAAACAATACTGGCATTTCTACCCTACAGGGAGACCTTAACGAAAGAGTATACCTACAGATATTTGGATGGATGGGACTGAGCTTTAATAAAAAAATAAAAAGAAGACCTGAAGGATAAAAATAAGACCTGTATTAAATATTCAGTCCGAAGAATAACTTTATCACACAACATTCGTGACAATGGTGACATTATTTATAATTATTCTCTTCCTGCACACTTTAGTGCTTTGATTCTGTAAATCATCATTCTTATGTACTCTCTTTAAGTCTAAGGAGAAAACAGCATTAGTATGTTTGTACGTACAAAGCTATACTGAGTAAACTTGCTGCATGTTTGTGTAAATCTTTAATATTTTCAAGATTTGACATAAGCTGAGGTCCCCTTGTTGGCTCTTTAGATTTTCTTGGATTTTTATCTGAAATTGGTCAAAATGTGTTTTTTTTTTGTTTTGAATACTAGTAATGGAACAATCTTGATATCAAACTAAAATTTAATGCTTTTGTCGTTTTGGGGGTGGGGTGGAGTAAAATTTATGAAGTTATTGTTAACTGAAAAACTGAATTGCTGTTATTAATTTTTTTTTTTTTGCTTAGGTACATTGGCATAATTATAATTTGTACCTTGTAACTTTGTGATAGTATGCCACTTTTACCAAGTCTCTACCAACTAAAGACATGTCTTTGCTAAATAAGGATTAAATATAAAAATTAACTAAACCAGAAAGCTCAAGAAAAATGTAGCAAAATAAGTTAGGTAGGTAAAAAAAAAAAAAAAAAGGAAACAGTAAAAACATAGTTCGTGCTCACATGAGAATTGTTCAAACATACAACATCTCCAACAGTTTAAAGTTATATTTTTAATGTAGTTCCCATTTTTTGGATCAGTTTTGCTCAGTTTGGCTGCTGACAGAAAAGTTTTGTTGCACACATGAGAAACCGATAATGAAAGTAAAATAAAATGAGCTCTCTTAAAGTTCACTTCATGGTGATTTTGTTTTATTTATAGTACAGACGAAATGTCTAAAATCTGTACGATTTGGAATCAAACTCTTTAATTCAGAGTTAAATATTATTAATATTTTTTGTTCATTTTTTTTCTTCTCTTTTTTACAGGGTAGATCCTAATGCAGAATGTTTCCTGAAATCAAAACTGAAAAACTGTAAGTTTCCCATAGTACTTGTTCTGTTATAGTTGCTCATTAAAGAGATATTTCAGCCATTTTCAAACTGTGTTTTGTGCTGGTTGAAATAGCTGTTAGCTCACCTGTCCTCTAAGCTTCAAAATGAAGCCATTCTAAAAGCAATTTATAACAGCTAGATAGATGTTCGTAACTTTTACAAATCAGATCAGATTGTTTGTAAAATGCAGCTTGAAGTTGGCCTTTTTATACTTTAAATTGTTTTTCTCTCTTTTATGAAACAGTGCTTTTGTGATTTTTTTTGTCATTTGTAGCTTATCTTCAAATAATTTTCTTCACAATTACTTGCTACCTTAAAGATAATTTACTTAATAAAGTCCAACTGACGACCAGGCTTGTCTCAAATGATTACCGTATTTTTTTGGACTATAAGGTGCACTTAAAATCTTTTAATTTTCTCAAAAATCGACAGTGAGTCTTAGATATTAATTCTGGTTGTGCTTAATGGTAAATGGTAGTAAATGGAACTTACTTATATAGCGCTTTCCAGCCCCCTATGAGGGGCCCCAAAGCGCTTCACAGTACCAGCCATCCACCCATTCATACACACATTCATACACCGCTAGTGGTAGGCTGCCATGCAAGGCACCAGCCAGTCCTACCGGGAACAACTCGGGGTTATGTGTCTTGCCCAGGGACACAACGAGTTATGCAGTGACCGGGGATCGAACCCTGGACCTTCCGGTCCTGCGCCGGCTGCCCTGCCTCTACACCATCTCGGCCCACTTACTGACCTCAAACCAATTCTATGTGGTACATAGCGCTCAAAAACCCGTCAAAATGAACTTGCTTCGCTTAATATGCCTTATAATTCAGTGTGTGCCTTATAGTCTGAAAAATACGGTACCGGTCTTTTTTTTTTTTTTCATCTTTCTGACCAGTCACATCACACTTGTTCCACACAAGGCTTTCATGCAGGTTTAAAACAAAGTTTGCACCAGTGTTTTCCTCTGATATGCACATTTTAGATGTTTGCTGGCTCACTTGAATAAAGTGAGTAGGTCTATTCATGCTACTGATCTACAATCAGCCACAGTTTGGTTTAAAACAACTTTAAATTAAAAAAATATTTTGATAGATTCTTCAGGATGGAGTAGTTCATGCTGCTGTTTTGCTATTTATCCAGCAGATGGCAGTATAGAAAACCAAAGTCTGTGGGTTTTTCTTCCAGATTCCTGCACCTTGGCATTCAACACAAACACAACTGCCAAGTCTCTGTTTCTGCACGATGGGGGGAAGCAGGTTACGTGGGTCAGGGAGACCCAGCCGTACCCCAGTCACCCTGAGAGGTTTGAAAGTGTCTCCCAGGTCCTTTGTCAGCAAGCCCTCACCCAGTGCCACTACTGGGAGGTGGAGTGGCGTGGGCGCTGGGTGGACATCGCCGTTGCCATGAGTGGAATTCGCCGCAGAGCAAGTTCTCACATCTGTGCGTTTGGCAAAACTGATCAGTCCTGGTGTCTGTTCTGTACTGAGGATTATTACAGCGTTCAGCACGACAACCAGTCTGTGGAAATCCCTTCCCCTCCGTCTCGCTCACAGAGGGTTGGAGTTTACCTGGACTGGCCGGGTGGGACCCTGTCGTTCTACAGTGTGTTCTCTGGGAGCCTCAGACACCTTCACACCATCTACAACAACTTCTCTGAGCCCCTCTACGCTGGCTTTGGGATGGAGGAGGATGACTGCTCGGTCATTCTTTGTACAGTGTAGGACATGAGAGAACTAGTTTCTGTCTGCCTGTGTGGGAAAACGTGATAAATTATTAATCAAAGAAGATCTTAAGTATTTTGTTTTCATTTTACTATGAGATTAAATAAAACTATACATAAATAGTTTGTGGAAAATAAAGACACTTAATCCAAAGGACATTTGTGAGATTGATTCACATCATGAACAGCCTAGGAATGAGTTACACGATAGGGATGGCCAATTCAAGCACTGACACTTTAATTTGTCTCAGATTAGAGATGGGATTTACAGCCGTTAGAAGGAGCTGGATCTTGTTTGACTGTTTCTTTCAAAGAACTGTTCAAAACATTCACTCATATTTAACTTTTCTAAAGAAGCCAGCCTAAGATAACGTCACAACTGATTATTTTATAATAACTAATGTAACGCAACAATAAACTGTATAGAATAAGAGAAAACTGTCTGCTGCTGAGCTCACCTGTGACCATTTCCACTATATTATCCTTTCAAAATAAAGTACAATGTTGGGACTGAGTTATTCTTTCTTTTTGGGTGGCTGTGGCTGAGTGGTTAGAGCAGTTGTCCTCCAATGCAAGAGTTGGCAGTTCGATCCCACCAGCAATCCCATGCTGAAGTGTCCCTGGGCAAGACACTGAATGCTTTATTGCCTCTGATGTGTGTCTGAATGTGATAAAGCACTGATTATTATTTGTAGAGATCTAATAGAGTTCTGTATGAATGGGTAAATGAGGCACAGATTGTGTTGTAAAGAGCTTTGAGTAACTTGATTAGATAGAAAGGAGCTTTACAAGTACAGTCATTGACGGGAGAGAAGCATGCGGTGTGTTGAGTAAAAAGAAAAGAAAAAAATACCTTTACATAACTTGTCAAGCAAGTGGATTACAATAGAATTGAATTGAATATACTTTATAGGGTAAATCTATACAGTAACTGAGTACCATTAGGGGTTCAGTGTCTTGCCCAGGGACACTTCGACATGTGACTCCTGGTGGATTCAAACCCCCAACTCTCTCATTGGAGGATGCATGCTCTAACCACTCAGCCACAGCCGCCCCTCTTAGCTCATAGACTCTTGCTAAAAGTTGTACTTGTGCAGTTAGCTTCTCTTTGTTACAAGAGATAGGAAGATTCTGGGCGCATCAGTCCAGCGCCCTGAGTATTGGCACACTGTACAGATCTTGCTTCCGGTTCCACCGTCCCAGTATAGATTTATTTATTTATTTTTGTCCTGGAACAGACTGTGCAGTGACACAATGTGATTTATCTGTTTAAATCACATTCCGGACTAACCCATCAATTCGGGCCAGTTTGGTCGATGGCACCCCACCTAGATCGGCCCAGTACACAAGTCGAAGGAGAGCAAATGAGTTCAGTAACCGCAGACGCTGTGCGGGCTTCAGTGGAGCCTCCGAGATCCGAGTTATCCACGTTCCCAACTCCTGCATGAGATCTGGAGTCACAATGCCTTGCCCCGGGCCCACCTGGACACCTAAATAACAAACTGATTCCCCCGGAGGAATCATGTGGATGGGGGTTCCACCGATCATCCAGGCTTCACAGCCGTTAACCACTCCCTTGTCCATGTAGCGGCTGTTCCAGCCAGCGGCACATTTAAACAAGACACAGCATTAATTTTAATCAGGCAGATAGTTGGGAGACCTGCTGCATTCGACGTTGGGTTTGTTGATGCCGGCCGGGGGCCTGTGTGGAAAGGAGAGGACTGGAGCGAGCCGCCACCTCAAGCGACATGGAAAATTCCAACGGCAGTCATCATTAATGTGCCTTGTTCACTGTGTTTACACAAGTAAGGAATGAGTTAATAAAGCAGACATGAGCATGAGTGAGCGAACTGATGAGTCTGTGATGCATGCGTGTGTGTGGAATGTCGAACATATATATTTTGGTATATGTCTATTTTGGAGTTATACCCCCACACCTCAGTGGAAATTCCACCAGCTGCCACTGCATTTAAAAACAAATATACCCATAGATGTCTGCATGAACAAATTTAAATGAAAAAATATCCCATTAAATCATCAAATTTTCCTTTTATAACTGGACTAAATCTTTCAAAATCACTGCCCATACCTAAAACACAACAGCCTTAAGAACACACGCAGAAAAAAAAATAACAGAAAGACAAACTATTTTTCTTTTGCTTCCTTCCACAACGTTAAAAAACAAAGTTTAAATAAAGTTATTTTTCTCCTGAATTAAACCAGTACTTCTCTTAGCTGCAGCTGTTGGCAACAAATTACAAACTAGCTTAGTGAAAGAATTTCCATAATGCCTCAAAACATTCATGAGGGTCCTTAATTTCTTTACGTGAAGTGAAGGGATTCACTCTCGCATCGCAGGAATTTTGAACATGGTCTGAAAAATTAGCGCAACAAATGTTCTTTCAAAATAGGCTGAGTTGTTGAAAACATCTTGAATTTTTCTCTATTTAATTTCTGTAGGTTGAAAAGTAATAATAAAAATGAACTTTTGTGCACATTTGAGCAAACTTTAATTCCAAATAGAGATTGACTGACGACAAAGATATTTTAAAACATTTTCTGAATGTTTTGCAACACAACAATTACACGTTTGCAGGAATTTTGGAATCATTCATGTACTATATGTAGATATATCAGGGGCTGAGATGATGTAGGGGCAGGGCAGCTGATTCAAGACCCAAAGGTCCTGTCCTGGGTTCGATCCCGGGTAATTGCAAATCTCGTGGTTTCCCTGAGCAGGACACGCACCGCCAAAGGCCACCCACCACCCCACCCGGTGGCAGATGGGCCAAACGCAGAGAGCCAATTTCACCATTGTAGGGAACATACAATGATGACGATATATTCTTCTTCTTCTTCTTCTTTTGGTTTTTTCCCTTTTCAGGGGTCGCCACAGCAAGTCATCCTCCTCCACCTCACTCTGTCCTCTGCATCCCCTGTCCTCACTCCAACTACCTTCATGTCCTCTCTAACTG
>JAVCKU010000065.1:21818096-21829254 GCA_032273985.1 Hypsolebias coamazonicus
CAGGTGTGGGGGTGTAGAACGTAACCTTTGCAATAAACGAGGGACTACAGTACTGTGCAGATTTCTAGGAGAAATTTCAAATTTGTGGACAATATTTCTGGAAAATTGTTATCAGAAACACAGACAGAATGTTTCATAAAGTCAAGTTAAGGTGCTACTTTACAAAGTGTCTTCAGCTAATTTTGAGTGTGAAAATTACAAGAAAATGTATTTAAACTTCGCAAAAATGCTCCCCAAACTCTATTTTGATTGTTTTTCCAGTCACAGCTTCTTTGCATGTTATGACCTTCATGTTGTTCTTCTTGTAACCCTAGTGGCTGTTACCAGATTTACGTTCATTTATTAGAGGAATTATTGGGAAAACCCAGCATTTACAGTTAGTTTTTATTAAACCACAGACTGCAGTGACTTTCCTGTTGTTAAGTGTTATGTTTCCATTGATCCAGCAGCTCAGATGTTTTTTACAAACCTTATACAGAATTTACAACATAATAATTAATTTGTTTTTTCATCAATTCCATAAGTTCTAAAACTGACAAAGTGTGACTCTAGGAGCTTGTTTTGGCTGCAGACTACTGCAGGCTGACCAAGAAGGTCAGCTGTAATTTAGAAACTGTGTTGTGGTAGCGTGCAGGTTAGGGCTGAACTCGAGTCACACCCAGTGGCCCAGTTTTTCTCTTCTGATGTTTGTGAAACTTCCATTAGTTGATAGATCAATCAGAGAAAAAAATGTCTCTTGCAAAAACTTGAATTGTGGGTTCCTCTCCTTGTTCATTCTGTGTGCCCTTTTTATAAGTAATGGTTTACTGGACAATTTATTTAACATATGTATTCAACAAATGACCTATATTTTCAGAAGCAAGTGCTAGAATAAGAAATAAAAACACAGACATTGTTCTTGTATTTCTACATTTTAGGCTTCATCACAGGCTTAGGCATTCTGGGTGGACTTTGCATGTTTTCCCTGTGCACACATGGGTTTTTCCAGTATGTTCTGGTTTTCTCCAACAGACCAAAAATACATATGCTGGGGGTGCCTTGGACCAGTGGCTAGGGGGATTGGGAGTTTGATCCCTAGCTTCTGCCAAAGTGCCAACGTGACCTGGGGCAAAACTATACCGCCACTGCCCACAGTTATACTTAATGATTTGTAAGTGTGAATAAAAACAGTGCTGTAGATATTGTGTGAAAACATCCAAATGAAAGCAGTTTGTGGTTGGGTGAATGAAAACCTCTGCAAAGCGTTCTGCAAAAGTTGGGAGTTCAATCATATAAGATGTAAACCATTTCTGTTTGGTTAACTGGTAACTCTAAATTGTCCCTAAGTGTGAGTGAGAGTGTGAATGGTTGTTTGTCTCGTTTGTCTCTGTGTGGCCCTGTGATCGACTTGCGACCCGTCCAGGGTGTACCCCGCCCCTCGCACTGTGATTGCTGGACATGGGCACCGGCGACCCCCGTGACCCAAAACGGAAGAAGTGGGTAAAAGATAATGAATGGATGGATGGAGATTGGATTGAGGGAAAAAACAAAACAAAACAAACTAGAGGAACTCACCAAACTCTGCTTCTGTTGAGAATTTGCAGGATCTTTAAGCCATTCTTCGAAACCGTCAACTTCTGCCATTGTTGATAATGGGAACTGCACCGGGGCAGGCATGTTCACTTCCTGGGCAGTTTGGTTTAACTTGCTGGTCAAATAATTAATCTTGGCAACCATTTGCTGTTGTTGGTTTTTTATATATTCCATCAATCTTATTAGATGGACTAGTGCAGCTGTTAGGAAGAATGGACATATGAATCAATCAACTGCATTCCATCTACAACACAATGAAGTAGAGAGCAATACTATGTTTTTTCTTAAACATAGGTCAAAAGGGATTATTTTATTTTTTAAACATCTGGACAAAAGGTGTCTGCAGAAATTCACGAGTTTAATGGACATGATGGTCACTGCAGCAATGCTGTTTGTGGCAGTCTCAAGTTTTTTTTCTTTTCCTTTTTCGATGGCCTCCCTTCTCTCCTTACAGCCATCCTCTTCACACCATTATTATGAATGGTTTTTTTTTTTAGCAAATTTCTTAGAAGCATTGATCTAAGAAGTAGCTTGTATGATGAGCTCAGCAGATGTGGCGCTATGTCCCACCAAGCGTTTTGCACAGTTGAATGATTGCCACGGGAAATGTAAGGATTTCTCAAACAAGCATGAAAGAATCAAAGCAACACACCAAGGATTTCTTTAGGGGAAACAAGTTGAGTTTACATAATACCCCCTGCTTTTTAATGCAATGTAAGGCCTTTTAACAACATTAATTTAATGACTTTGAATGCTTTGTAATGCCCCATGGAATCTTTGGGACAGGACATATCTAAAACATCAACATAAAAAGAGAAACACTCAAATGTTTAATTCAAATCTCACAACTATATATTACTCACTAGTGTAGGGACCGGTGTCTGAATCATTTGCATCTCTTCTCCTGGTATGCATGAGGCTTTCATAAGAGGCTTGCTCTTCTGCTGGCCAAGCTTGAACTGGTAGCCAACCTTCAATTGGCATCGGTGGAGTGGGTGGAGTCAGTGGAGTGGGTGGAGTAGGGACAACCGTGCTGCTCCTTGGCACATGGCAAGGTGGTGGTGGGACAGCAGGAGCTGGTGGTTGGGTTGAGGGCTCGGGTTGCACCCGGGCTCTTTTCCTCAGGTCATCTTCCTCACTGTCAACATCAGAATGTCCAAAAAAATGTCTACATTGGAGAGGAAAAATAACCACAGTCAGTTATCATAACCTTCATAAATAATTATGCTCTACTGTAATATATTAACAACAGTAGGATCTTCATTTCTACTTAAGCATGCTAACATTAAAAAATTTCATCAAATTGTTTTTCTTTTTTTTTGGTGCCAAGTTGTTTATCAATGTGTACCAGGAGTCTACAACTCCTGTTCTTGAGATCTGGTGTCCTGCAGCTATTAGATCTGTCTCTGCTTAAACACTCATTCAACCTTTATTTAGACAGATAAATCACATTGAGCCTCAAAGACTCATTTACAAATGAGATCTGTTTAAACACACCTGTTAAATAGTAAGGTCATTAGCAAGACTCTGACCTTGACTGCATTCTTACGAGGTATTTCATTCAGCTGTGTTGGACCAGGGACATATCTAAAAGTTGTAGTACACCGGCCCAAGAGACCTGGAGTTGAAGACCCCTAATGTATACTCTAATTGTGCATGTCTGCACGGCACTGTTTTTCCATTACGTCTGTCTTTGCATGTATGTTTTAAAAAGATAAGTAGAATTTATGGGGAAATATAAAACTACAAGATACTAACTTCGCCTTTCGCTTTGGTCGAATGTCCTCTTCTTCATCTTCTGTCACCAAATCTGATGTGTTGCATGACAGTGACTTCTTGAGGTATTGACGTGCCTCAACATACTCATCTAAAAAACTGGTAAAAAAAGTTTCAGACAATGAAATTATAACATGGAAAATACAGTTTGCAACTAAGTACATTTCTTAATAAATAATGGTAAATAGCTTACCACATGATTTCAGTATGCGAACATCATATGATTCCCAGTCAAATCCTGGATTCTCTGCATTTCTGATTGCCCGGTTGACTCTCTCATCGCTCCGGTAATTAGGCCAGTAGGCAACACTGTCAATGTACCACTTCTGTGGCACCACTGCTACAGATTTGTTGATTGCGAACTTGAATATGTGGAACATCTAAGAAGATAAGAAACAACGAATAAGCTATGGAGTTTTCTCCACAGAAGCATCCCAAAACAAAAGTGATTAATCAAATGTCTTATGTGACTAACGTATAATAACTAACTACCCTGTACATAGAACCAATACACTTGTTCATTCCCAAAGTTTTTCACCACATGTCAAATAACCAGAGGTGGAAAAAGTACAAAAAAATGTACATTACGTTGATGAAATTTCACTTAAATACAAAATTGTTTAACAGTGTAAATAGTTGAAAGTGCCACACTACAATTTCACTTTCAATAAAAGTTTTTTTTTGAAAATGAGCAGGATAAAGTTCTGCTTGTGGATTCTATAAAGAAAATGAGAACTTACTCGTCTCAAAGGAACAACTTTCTAAATAAAAAAAATGATACACTGTTTTTTACTCAATTATGATTTTGAATGTATCAGAGTAACATAAGTTACTCAAAAGAAATTCAAATGAAATTTCAGGTTTTGCAAATCTAAAAAAGGTACCAAGTACAGACAAATTGTATCCATTTACAGTAATGCAAATAAATGTAACTAGTTACTTTCCACCCCTGGTAATAACATTCATGTGGAAGTTTAGAGTTAGGTAAAGGAAGGTCAATGCAAATTGTTCACTGGGATTTCAAGACATCAAATACATTGTATGTCATGACTACACAGCAATTGATTTCAAGACACAGAAAACAACTAAACCACAGTACTTACAGTCAGTTGTTACCCAGTTTCATAGATAGTATTGTAGTAGCAGTAGATTAGTAGTACAGAGTGACGACGCAGTCGGGGTTTGGTGTCCAACCCTAACTTTGTTTTTTTAAAAAAAGTGTTAAATATTGAACTGCTAATAAATACTACAAAACGGCTAACAAGTTCCAAATCATTCTCACTAAAGACGAACTATATTACAAATGAGTGGCATCCCTAAAATGTGTGAAATAGGGGTATGACCACAAAGCTACTTCCATGAGGCAGAACAACACATTTCTGAACAAGCTCTGAAACTTTAGCACACTTGAGTGTATCTGAAGTTTGTGAAATTACATAAATATTTAGAAAGTCAGAGCTGAATGGGTAGGTGAAGAATAAAGACTTGTCAGAGAATTCCTTGTACATTACATACACTCCGTCGCTGCACTCTACAATATTGTGTATGCAGCAAAAGTCATTTCCAATGACAAAAACATTGTCTCTGGATGAAACTTTAACTGTCCACTTGTCACAGGTCATCTCACCATGTTGTGCTTTTATTGACAGTCCACCTACAACTGGCCCAACAAAGTGCTGCTTTTTAAAAGAGGAAGCATTTACAGGAGCATCGGTGGTTTTTATCTCTGACAACCGACGGATGATTTGGGCAAGTGGGAAGTCTGATTTTCTGACTAGCTTTTTCATCTTGTGCAGGTAATTTTTGAACGGAAATGCAGAAAAAGAGTCGAGGCAACCATGCCTCTGCACTTCCTCTGGAAGGTGGACCAATGCGTGTACATTATAAACAATTTGATCTTTTCCGTATATTGCACCAAAGTGACGAACAAAAGTCCTGAGTAAGGTCTGTGCATATTGTGTGTTGCATGACAGTCTAGGACTCACCAAAAGTGCAATACCAGAGAAAAGTAACATGAAATTGCTGTACATGCTGCAGTCTAGAAAGCCACCAAGCATTACAGGTCCTGTGTACAGCAGAAACTGCCTTAATTCAGTGGCCTTCCATCGATCCAATTCCCTCAGCGATCTTGGCTTATGGGCAAACTCAACAGGAACATGGGAACGCATTCCTACCAGTTTTGCTGACATCCTTTCTACTATTTTTGCAGGTACTCTGACATTCAAGGGACCTCTTAACCAGATATTTAGCAATCGCCTAACAACACCTAAGCAAACCAAATGCATATAATCAAGAGGAAACTGTGACACCATGCCAACATGGCTGCCATGAAACGGATGTGGACCCTCATGATGATGACCCTCATCAGCCATTGTTTCAAATGATGTATCTGTCCTTAAAGCATAGTCTGTGATTGGATATGTCATGCGTCTGTTTATGTATTTTCCAGGTTGCTCACATTTGTCACAACCATGGTAGGCATTGTGATTCTTTGTGTTTTTAACAAAGGACCTGGCTGGTGTGTCACAAATGACTGTGTCAAGCTCAAGCCTCAATTTCTTACCCTCTAATTCAAAACCTTTTTCAAGCTGTTTTAACTCTGTGACAAAATCTGCAAGAAACACTTTCGCTGAGCTGGGTTTTTTTGGTCCAGAGCACAAACCTATTACTACAGGTTCTTTCATAGGAACACTTCGTAATTGACCAAGAATGGGCCACAGTTGCAAACTAGAGCTTCTGAACAAAGGAAGTCCATCTATGTTTATTTGCAACTTCAAAGTGAAGCTGTCTGCCAGTGTGTGTATGTACTTAGATAGTGATTCTGTAAGTGATGACAGAATACCAACATAGTGGTACTGCCCCCCTGCTCTTTCCAGAATTAAGTATTTTGTCTTAGTCCTAAGCAGCGTCCTACCATCCTTGGGTAGCTCAGGATGTTTCATCCGCAGTATCCCCAAAAGTGCTGTCAAAGCAACCAAAGAAATGCCAAAGTGTACAGCCCAGTTTGAAATGCTGTCAGCAAGTGAAAATGTCTCAAAGACTTCATCATCAGAGTGTTCAGAAGATGACTGAGCCTGCCCATAACAGCCACCAGCCACAGGTCTCTCAAACATGTCTTCATCTAATTCCAAACCACCTTCTGCATCGCAAACAAACACTGATTCTGAGGCTGCACAAGGTGTATTATTTGGTCTATTTAAACTGTATTCAAAAGACAGTCCACCATCATGTCCAAGGTCACACTCTGTTATCCTACAGTCAGTCGATTTTCTGTAGTCATCCCTTATCTGTTGAAGTCACTTCTGTACATCTGCACGAGTTCTCCGTCTTATGGTGGAGATGGTGACGGGTGTAGTCTTTCTATTCATCTAAAAGAAAATTTTCAGAAACAAGAAGTGAGTTGTGGAAAAGGGAACATTATTTTGTTTACAAAGATAAATACAGTTGAAGAATTGGAATCAGAATAAATCATTCAACTTCTCAGAGTCAGACTTGATTAAAATACAAGTACACAAGCTAGAGAAGAAATGTTATAATATTGTATCATGATGTGGAGAACAAAACTATCATGGTTATCAGTTTTATCATGGTATACGTAAAAATCTCTATCAAAACAGTAATGATGCACATATGTGGTCATTATTTTAGTTAATCTTGTTATGTAAATATCAAAATAATTTTATAACATCTCCAAAATATAAAAGTATTTGAATTTTGTTTTTTAAATATGTGACCCCCCCCCCCCCCGCTTACAGCAGATAACTTTGCAGATTTCATTTATTTAAATAAAACAATGCATGTCTGAGCAAAGAAGGACGTTGCATAAATGTTGTATAAATATTAATATTTGACATTTGATCCATGTCTATTATTACTGGAGCCTGAAATCTGGAGGACATGGACACCAGTAGTTATTTATTTATTCATTCTTTCCATCCATCCATCCATCCAAGACAGCCAGGCCATCGATCCATCTACCTCTCTCTCCATACATCCATCCATCCAAGCCAGCCAGGTCATCCATCTCCCTCTCTCTCCATACAGTTTACTTACAGTGCAAGACGTTCTCGATCTGCCGAAGGAAAAGAAGGTGTGTCTCGTTCAACTTCCAACTCCAACTGCCATCTGGCTGCAAAAGACCGCGAACGTGTAGATCCGCCTAGAGGGCGTAACGTGGAGCACCTAGCTCCACCTAGAGGGCGTATCCTCCTACAGCGCGGCGCACAGATCCGTGTGGGGTCCATGTTCCGAGAGGCTTGCGGAGCACCAGAGCACTTAAGGCTCACTGATCCGTGCCTGACAGTGTGGGGGGTCGGTCATTTGGCTTGCGGGCGGATCTGCTCCCGAGACGCAAACCGCTGATACGCAGGGCGGATCTCAACAGGTAAGAAGGCGGAGCCGCCACGGAGTCCACTGCTATGTGGCAGATCATCTGGCCCGGATCTGTTAGAACACATCATTCAGCCGGGATCCAGTTATCATCCGGCCCGGTTTCGGTTTTGACCCGTTTATGATACTTATATCGGAGATGGACTCAGTTGGTCCAGAACCTTTATTTATCATGACCAATAAAATGTGCTTACCAGCTAGCAAAGACTCCATAAATATTGCACCAGTTTAACCTTATTCACATGAAAATTAATTATTGTGACGCTGCAAAAGACCTAAAATTGGGTTATTATCATGAGTAAATGTAAAGTTTTGAGGGTGCACAATGGCGCAGTTGGTAGCACTGTTGCAGTTGTTAGAATCCCAGCCAGGGGTCTTTCTGCATGTGGTTTGCATGTTCTCCCTGTACATGCATGGGTTCTCTCTGGCTACTTAATCTCATCTGCTTTCCACAAACTGTGCTGTACTGCTCTCCCTGCCTCCCTCCTGCTCTGTACAAGGACAGTTACCTCCACCAATCTCCCTTGACATCAATGGGGCAGTAGAGTATGATCCTTGTGATCCTATGGTTGGTTGTATACACAATATTCAACAATTACGTGGAATTAAGTTCACTTAAGAGCTGGCACAGACAACAGATTGACCAACACATCACTACAAGTGGCTAATAAGACGATAAACACAAAAAACGTGAAAAAAATGTGATGAAAATTCATAAATGTATTTGGTTGAACATAGCATCAGTTAGTTACATGTTCATGTAAGCTATAAGAAAACAAGCAAATAAGGCAACCTGCAGTTTCAACTGCAATCACAAACATTACAACAGTGCATAAGGAAATTAACACAATACTCACACACACACTTCTTTACGTGAAAAATAAATAAATAAACCAGAACTGGCATAATATGTCATGTGTGTTAGATATTGTTGTCAGCAGGGTGAACCTTGTGTGCACTGAAACGTCTCCTTGAGGTTCACCTATCTGTTGCCAGGCTGAACCACCAGATGGCATGGTGGGAGACATCGTACTCAGTAGAAGCACGAGTGACAGGATTTTTTTCTGACAGAATCTGTAATCACAAAAGCAAATTTTCATTTAAGATATCATCATCCGCCATCATAATGACGGTTTGCAATGTTACAGGATAAACTTAATGATAAAGCACTCCAAAAAAGATATGTCTCAGTCTCATACTTAAAACAGGGAATTTCTAAATATAGGAATAAAGTTTGTAAGAGTAACAAAAATAACCTGTGTACTGTCAACTTTGTTACAATGTAGTAGTTACTTGATTTCTTAGTGTTGAGCTAACAAAAAAAATCTAGTTCAAATACATATTGCACAAAAACTCAGAATACTGTGACATGACAACCCTGGAGAAGAAATCATGAGGACAGAAGAGAACATGAAGATTCACAGATATTTGAGGACTACAAGGTATACTTATTTGTAAGCGTCAGCAAACTGTATCTATTCTGATGCACCTGAGGAACATTTAAAAATTTTTTTTTCATTTACCCTTAATTTATCCAGGTAGTCTCACTGAGCCACGAGAACTGATTTTCAAGAGAGACGTGTTAGGGAGCAGATGGTGGGGGTTAAGGGCCTTGCTCAGGGGCCCAGAGTGGGGCGAATGGGGGTGGAGGCAGGTGTGGGTGTTTCACCTTTTTCCACCCACATTTTTTGATGTTGCCGGTACCGGGGCTTGAACCGGCGATCTTCCGATCACAGACCCACCGTCTAACCACTGCGCCACCACTCCCCTTTGTAATGTGTGTATTTGTTTTGTTTAGTGTTTTCAGGTTTTATCGTTGGTGTTAATGTTTGGTTTTGTGATGCCTTTGCTCTATGCTTGGTTATCAGTTGTGTTATTGTTTCCTGTAGATTTTTTTTAGCTCAGTGCAAGCTCTTCCGTCACCACCAATCAAATGTAAGTCTTTTATGTATTAATTTTTTTCCACCTTGGTTGTGGAAAATCTGGAACACCTTGCAAAAAGATCTGAGGTTGACTTTGACCTGTCAGGGATTTTAAACAACTGTTAAGTTCAGTACAAAACTCAGTGTAGACATGTTCCTGTTTTTAGTATTTAACACTATTGTCCAATATAGCTTGTTTTTGTTTTTTTAATTTTACATCACATCTTTTATTTAATTTTCATTTTATGAATTTCATATGCTTTTATATGGTTGTCTATTATTTGTACGACATCTGTGTTTAAAAAAAAAAAAAAAAAAAGTTATCTTTTAAATGATACCTCGTGACTCAGTGTGATTAATCTGTATAAATAAAGGTTGAATGAATGGCATAAATTATTGTGTGCATCAGTATAGCTTTGGGGTGAGGAAATGTTTGAAAAATGGTCAAATAATGACAAAAACATTTGAACAAAACATTTGCTTGAAATACCCTGATTCATGCTCAATAATCAAGGTAGAAAAATCTAATAAAGCTAAGTCTGGTCCTCTGGACATTTCCAGAGGACCAGACTTAGCTTTTTTAGATTTGCTTGAAATGATGTCCCTATTAATTTTTTTCTGAAAATATATTGAACTAAGACTTTAAAAAAGCTGACGGGAGGAACTGCATGTTGTGCTCAGCTGTCCTTTGTTCAAGGTTGTAGAATGAAAGCAAGAGCCTTCAGTCATCAGATTCTAATTTTGGTCTATGTGGATGACACCCATCTACATTTAGGACTAGACTTACAACGTTCCTGTTAAAGAAATCCTACAGTTAGATTTGGTGTGTATTTCCTGAGTTATCCTTTCTTTATGCTGCTAAATGTCTGGAATGCTGCAAATATAGTGACCACATTTTAAAGTTGATATTTCAACGTATATTAAATTGGGATTAATTTTATAATGAATTGGTGCTGTATAAATACAATGAATGTATTTGATTTGAAGCTCTACACCTCACACACCTGCATAGCTCTGTGTTGACACAGGACTGTACAACTATTTTACATTTTCAATCTTCCATCCATACATTATCTTTACCCGCTTCTTCCCTTTTGGTTTGTGAGGGTCACTGGTGCCCATTTCGAGCAGTCTGTGCGAGAGGCAAGGGACACCCTGGACAGGTCTCCAGTCCATCACAGGGACACATAGAGACAAACGAGACAAAAAAAAAAAATTCACTCTCTCATTCACATCTAGAAACAATTTAGAGCAGTGGTTATCAAAAAGGGGTCCCCGGACCTCCTGGGTCTGCAAAAAACAAACAAACAAACAAAAAAAAAAAACAACAACCGTATTTTCTGGCTTTTCAGGGACACCACCAAGTCATTGGTTCAGGTATGTTGACGACACCTGGGTTAAAATTAAATCTCAGGTAGTCCGACATTTTACTGAGCACATCAACTCTGTGGATAAATATATCAAGTTCACACGAGAAGATGTAAAAAATGGCAGGTTGG
>JAVCKU010000065.1:22003709-22014160 GCA_032273985.1 Hypsolebias coamazonicus
ATATTGCATGGCTGCTATATTCCCATTAGACATTTTGAGGGTTAAAAGGTATCTCTTACCCTCCACTTCAATGCAACATATAAACAAATCAGACACAAAAATGTGACAGCGGTGTTAGTATGCCTCTGTCAGTGTTTGCACATCTGCAAATGAAAATGTGTTTTCTCCTCACATATGTACTATTTACAGATACACATCTATACACAGATAAGCCCAATTTTATCCATGCTTACAGATAACGTTTTCTTCCGATAGTCTTTATCGTTAATTTAATTAGGAGGGGGGCATTCGACAAACTGAAAATGATTATTCTGACATGAGTAGAGTGTTTTGTGACTTTTAGTGCCTCCGTTAGTGTGTATGTGTACTCATATCATACCATGTATGTTCATCAGTTAGACTCTGCCTGCCTGTGTGCCAAATATTCACCTTAACAAGTCATTTAATTTAAGCTCCTACCAGGGGAATCTGATACTTGATGAGTTCTGCGATCCTCTCCTGTTCCCTCGGCAGCAATACTTCACCCAGGCTGTCTCAAGCTGCTCTAAAGCAGCTCTGCTGAGTTAAATGATGGGGTGAAATATTCTTCGTGTGGTGCTTTTGTGCATCTCGTGAACTTCAGCGAACATGTTTTAAACCCCATCGGGATAGAAGGAGTCGGTTACTTTTCAAAAGTTACTACTTTAAATAAAGAAAAACAACTTAATTATTTAAAAAAAGAAATTGATGTAAGGAACTACAGTTTTAAGGTTATTATGAAGTAATCTTACCCAGTTATACTGCACATTACATGTACTTTACATCGCTTTACATTCTGGTACAAAAATACCATTGACATGATTAAAATAGTTAAACTAATAAACTTGCATTTCAAGACACTCAGTGTTTAGTACAACTTGACAACTGTTAATCATTGTGTATATTCATGTTTTTCTAAAGTGCAATTTTGAGGTATTTGAGCTTTAAATCCAAATATTTATGTTCACAGGCACGTAACTGTTAAAAAATGGGTTATGTGATACAATTTGCGTTGTTGCGGCTGATAAAATATGTACTTCGATAACATTTCCAACAAGCTGATACCTTAAAAAGACAGGAGCATTCAAATGTATGACCATTCAGTCCTGCCTATAATCATGATAAAAAGCCACATTTAACTACTATAACCTTATTTTTTAATTTATATAATGCAATTCCAACCTTAATCACAATACAGTTCAGCATTTATTCACAATACTGTATCACAATAGGATTCAGCCTTTATTCAGGATAAAATTTAGCCTTTAGCTTTAATACAACTAAGCATTTAATCACAATTTTATTTAGCATTTAATTAAAAATAATTTTCAGCCTGTAATCGCAACATGATTTATTCTTTATCCAAGATACAAATGAACTTGTAGAAGGATTTGACTGTGAATCACAATCAAATTTGCTTGTAGTGGCGATACTATACAGCTTTTATTTTAGTACAAATTAGCCTTGAATTGTGATACAATTCTGCTTTTAGTCAGAATTTAATTTAGCATTTAATAATGATATGATTCAGCCTGTGGTTTTTGTACAATTTATCTTTCATATGAGATACAACTGACTGTATAGTTATGATACAATTCAGTCTTTAGTTGTTTTAGGTATCGGCACTGAATCACAATACAATTGGGCCTTGAATTACATTAAGCTCCACCATTAGTTATATGATTTATCCTTAATTTGAGGTACAAATTAGCCCTGAATTGTGATCAGATTTAACATTAAATGACAATCAAGTTTGGGCTTGAATCAAAATACAATTTTCCCTGTAGTTGTGACGATTCAACTTATATTTGCGATATATTAACTTTTAATTTTGCTACAATTCATTTAATCTCATTTTGATTTAGCATTCAATAATGATATTATTCAGCATTTAGTGCAGCATTGTATAGACTTTAATCATGATACAATTCAGCAATTAATACAAATACAATTCAGCCATTAATCATGATACAATTCAATTCAGTTCAGTAATACTGTACTTTATTAATCCCAAAGGGAAATTAATTGTTGTTGTAGCTCATCTTGGTTTCATTAGCGTTGTTCTAGATGTTGATGGTTTGGGGCAGGAAGGCTCTCTTGTAGCAGTCCATCCCACAACAGAGCCAAAGAAACTGGCTGCTGATGCCGATCCGTCCACCTTAGACCCAGCAGACATCTTGGTCCTCTTGGGCAGCAGGACTGCCTGAACGCCAGGCAGAACTCCTCCCAGATCGATGGCCATTTCTCCCAGCAGCCTGCCGAGCCCCTCATCGCCGCAGACTTAACTGAAGGTGCCGGGGGACGATCACAGTCCCAAGAGCAGTCAGGCACTCGAGCACAGCCTCAAGGTAGACGGTAATGCATCTACGGAACCTCCTTTTCAACTCATTTGAGATTTGGGGCTATAGCTGAGGTCTTATTTGGACTTTTGTGATGTTAATCAGCATCTCCCACTTGTAGAAAACCACCTTGTTGTCATGGTTATGCATCAACAAATGTTTCAGTAAAAATCCTTCCAGCGGCACGGCATCTGATACCAGAGGAAGTAATCACCCGAAAAAAGTGATTTAAATCCAGAAAAATTATTAAAGTTTTCAAAAGCAACATCTCAGAATGAAAGAGAGCTGCTCCAACATGCAGCCACTTTTAGCGTCGCAATTCTGGAACCAACAGTCAAAAATTTATACAAATGCAGTTCAGCCTTTAGTCCCAATGCAATACAGTATTTATCTACAATATGATTCTGCCAATAATCACAATAAAATTCAGCTGTTACTGGCGATACAATTCAAAGAGTGGTGGCGCAGAGCTTAGAGAAGGTGGGCCTGTGATCGGAAGGTCGCCGGTTCAACTCTTGCCTCACTCTCTTCTCCCCCGGGTGCCCTTGATGGCAGCCCTCTGCTCCACACAGAGGGCTGTGGTAGCTCGTTGGTCTGTGGTTGCGTCAGGAAGGGCATCCGACGTAAAAACAATCGCCAAGTCTTCTTGTGACGTAGTTCGCTGAAGAAGGAGCAGCCGAAAGGAGAAAAATAAAATTGCGACGCAAATCAGCCTTTACTCGCGATATGATTGATTCAGTACAAGATTAAATGAAATAGAACGTAAAACAGCTCACAAACTGGTCTCGTTTTAAACTGATAACACATTTTTCTGAAATCCTGAATTGCAACTATCAAAACAATGGAGAATTGGATTCACCTGAATTCTCAATTCCCAATTATTCACATGTAAGTATTATTTAGTAACTTTTTTTTAATTGGCGCCAAGTGTTGGACAAGTTACACATCTAAATGTTTGCACTAATTTAGAACATTTAATTTCTTTTAAATTCTAAATGATAAGTCTTGTCAAATGATTCTGCTTCACAGAGACAAATCGAATTATCACTTTTTCAAACTTTTATTATTTCATTTTTATTAGTTTTATGAGCAAATATTCATCATGTTGCTGTGTTAAACTTGAACTCATGACCAGCTGCATTTTAATACAACTTAATAAATCAGTTTTTCCCTTCATGGGTTCGGCTTCACAGTCTTTAATTCGCCCTCCCCGTCATGTTTTCATCACCAGCTTTTTTCTTTAGCCCCTTGCTGAATTACAAAGCCACAGCACCCTACCCTGCTGTGTCTGACACAACGTGTCAAAACAAGCCGCACTGTCTTATTTCTGCCCTTGACATGGTCTTTTTTAAATTCTTTCTCCCTTCTACAGCAGATTTTCTGTGCCAAATTCCTCCATAACCAGAGGCATTTTTTAAAACATATGTCAATCGCAAGCGGCTCATCTTCTTGTCCAACTTCCCAGTTTTATCCTCATACAAACTGGCGCGTTTACATCAGATAGTCGAGTCGAACCGATTCCCTCGACGGAAGACTTGTTCATAAGATCTGAATAAAGGGAATGAATGAGTGAAAGACAAAAAATAAAAGCTAAGGTATGGCATCAATAGTTTATACAATTAGTACCTTATCTGTTGTAGAGTGGTTCGTTAAACCAGTGTTTTTCAAAGTGGGGGCCGTGGCCCCCTGGGGGGGCTGCCAGGGGGTGCTAGCGTGTCCCCAGAAAGCTGGAGAGAAGATTTTAAAAAAGCAAAAAATTAAAGTAATAATAATTAGGGATGAACAATATTGGATTTTTGGCCGATATCCGATATGCTGAAACATATTAAGCCGATAACCGATCCCAATATTTTTAATATAATTTCCTTTGTCAGAACATAGCCTCTTATTTAGGCTTATTTGCTACAAAAATTGTGCAATAGCTGTAAGAGCTGGTGACATATATTCAGTAACAGTCATATGATATGCATAGCACTTTAACTTATTAAATGAAAAGTGTTAAATGTTATTTATTAGCATGAGTCACCTGTGATGCTGGCTCACATGTAGAGATTTGTTCCAGGTTCCTGCTGCAGTGTGGGATCCTCTGCACTCCTGTGCATGAAGGACAGACTTTTTAAGTTCAAAGTTTTTATCTATCCATTGCGCCGTAAGACTAATCATGCTAATGGGGCTAACACGATGTCCAAATTTCTGTGGTAAAACTCACCCAAGTGCTATTAGCTTCTCAATGACGTCGGAAATGACAGCTTGTAACTCTGGTAAGGTTACGTGGGAAAAATGTCTCCGACTAGGGACGATGTAGCGAGGCTCATCGTAGTCCAAAAATCTTTGGAATCTGACATCCTCGCCACCGAAAAAAGTTCACACCACCGACATTTTGAATTTTCCTTTCTGCCATGAGATCATGTAGGTGCCCGTGACGTCATCACATTGTGCTGCCGCTGTAGGCATCCTTGTCACTGGGTAGTCATACAAAAACAGCGTCTTTTATATCAGTGAGTTATTTTGATGGAATGGCCGATATTTTAATGCTAATATCAGCCGATACTACTGATAATATTGTGCATCCCTAAATAAAATGTTTATAACATGTTTTGGTCAGAATTAAGAGATTTATTTTCGAGGCGGAGAGACTTTGCAGTTGACTGAAATTCATCTGATCACTCTATAACATTCGGGGGTTACACAAACAACTGCCATAACAATAGAAGCTGCAAACTTTTAAATAATCTTTAAACTTTTGGCCATTTTATATAAATACAGAAAGGAATAAATGGCTACCACAGTTTATCGAATCTTAAAGCCATCGATCTCATTTTATCACTTGTGTTAAGAGAAACTCAGAAACATGCAAACTGCACAAAAACTTTTATTTCATGTTTGACACCAGCAGTTTTATAGTGTTTCGTTTTTACCTGAAGGGGGCATGGCCTTTTAAAAAGATAGTGATGTTGCATGGACTCCAGACTAAGGTTCTGAAAAATTCGGTTTACTCTGCTGGGACTCTCAGTGAACCTGAGTATATTTAAAGAAAGAAAAAAAAAATCAGCCATTTTAAATTGGGGTGATGCTGAAAAATTATGAACAATCAATATTTTACTTGTTGTAGATTACCTTTAAACATGCTCAGTTTGGAGAAATAGTTTATGTCTGACAAGATCAATGCGCTAATGACTTGTCTGAATGTAGCCAAGACCAAAGTAGTCTAGTTAAAATTGGTGAATTTGAAGAGTTAGAACTACTTTCATGGCAATTCAAAGTCAATATAGATTCAAAGATTTATGCACAACAGGTAAGATATTAATTGTTCATAATTTTTCTACACAAATCCACTTCAGAATGATTGAATTCTTCTAATGTTCTTCTGGTTGATGAAGCATTGAGTGTCCCCAAGTCAAAGCACACGTAACTCGGTCCTACTTCCTGTGTCTTCCGGTTTCTTGTGTTTGTAGTTAAAGGGCGGGTGGAGCTGCTCAGGATCAACCTGAAGGAGCTGGAGCTGGCCAACGACGTGGACTTGGACAAGATTGCAGAGCAGATGTAGGGTTATTCTGGAGCTGACATCACCAACGTGTGCAGGTCAGTCGTCTTCAGCGCCACACAGGGATCAAACATAAATCTGTGCAGAATGATCTGTGTCTGGGTACTGGACTCACACACACACACACACACACACACACACACACACACACACATCAATTAATCTGAAATCTACTAACACCACTCATGTTCCATAGATCCCTCTCCTCTCAATGTACAGACATCTAAATAGTAACAAGGTTGTGAATGTGTGAGACTGGAAATATGAAGGCTTTCTGTCACGTCCTATTCAAATACAAATAACTTTATATTCATTCATCCTTTATTTAGACAGATAAATTACATTGAGCCTCGAAGACTCATTTACAAGTGAGATATGTTTAGACAGACAAAAAGTAGTGAAAGTGAACACATGCAGGAACTGGAGGCAAAAACAATTTCTATCAAACTCTTTCTTCTTGGCTGAGAAGAAAGACCTTGATAATGAAAAAAAAAAACACCCAGCACATACAAGCACATGGAGACATTCCACAGAGGGGGTGGGGGTGGGGGGTGACAAGGGCGGTGAGAGTGTCCAAGTACGCTCCCGGAGGCCCTGTAGAAGTTCTGATAAGGATGGAATAATCAGCAGTTCCCTCGGGTGAGATCCGTAAACATTCTCATGGGGTGTTGGGGAATGGCCAAGGACAACGCCAGTGAGAATACAAGAGTCCTGAAATGCTGACATAATGTTTCTTCAGCTGGTTCCCTCTGGTTGATTAGTGGACTTCCTCGATGGGAGGGAAGTGTGTGTGTGTGTGTGTCTGTGTGTGTGGGGGGGCGGGGGCGGCAGAGCGTCCGATTACAGAGCCTCCAAGCAAATTGCGATAAGGTGGCCTGCAAGGCCAGCCGAGGGAGCCAAATTCAGATAAACGTTTGTTTTGAAGTCAGAATCTTTATACACCTCCTGATTATATTACACTTCAGAGGGCTGTGATGTCTCAATACAGCTATAATTACTGTAATTTCTGAACTATAAGCCGCTACTTTTATGACACACTTTGAACACCCCAGCTTATACATTTCTGTGGCAAATTAAAGGATTTTTTTTTTTTTTTTTTTTTTTGACGAGCTAACGAGCTTCATGCTGTCAAAACATTCAGCCTCGTCACACCTGGGTGCTCACATAGCCGTCCAATACACATCTCTCCCGGGGGGGTCCTTGGGACTCAATGAGACTACCTGTATAAATAAAGGTTAAAAAAATCTGACCAATGAAAATCTTGGTTTTATTGGTCCACTCTGGAGGGGGGGGAAACAAAGTCCCTGCATTCTCACCTCCACTCCTTGTTCTCCCAGGGGGAGGGACGCAGTTCACAGGAGGAAGATGAAGTTAACGATCAATAACTTCTTGATAGGCTACTGTATTTTATTTTTTTAACTAGCCATGTTGCCAGCACTGCTCAGAAAAAAACATTTACTGTACGTATTTGCGTATGTTACTGGTACATATTGTAGCATTATACTGTGGTTGACTGTCGGTCACATGGCCTGTTTAGAATTTATGTTCATTGTTAATCATTTCAGTTAGCTGTTTAGCATTGTTCTGTTAGTGATTAGTCTATTCTTGTTAGCCTAGTTTATGTTCATTATGTGTTAGTTTGTGTTAGATCATTCAGTAGAGTGACCATGAGTGAAGGAGGTAGTTGTCATGAAGACCTTTGGGGTTCACTCTACCTTTGTGTTGAATAGTAATAAAAAGTCTATAAAACGTGATTCTTGACCTACAACAAGAGCTGCACATCTCTGCTTCCACGCTATAGTATTTAATTAAAAATTCGAAAAAGTTCAAAACAAAAACAACTGGACTTTATTTGTAACATAAGACGTTTCGCTTCTCATCCGAGAAGCTTTCTCAATTCAAAGAGCATAGTGTGGGGCTCAGGTTATAAAGTTGAGATAAGACACATACATTGACCTATCGCACCTTACAGTAGGGGTTTGTTCAGGTCTTTGTTAATCTAATTCACAGATGTGGTCCCTCTGGTCACATCTGATAGGTGTGAAAACTGGATGGGTATCAGTCCTAAAGCTGCATTATAAGTTTGTGAAAGTTGAAATCTGAGACCTCCTTCTCTGTTTAGAGATGGTTTCTCTCTTTTCACATAAATTACTTCCTTCACGATACGCCTTCTGTTACAAATAAGTTCAGTTGTTTTTGTCTTGGAACTTCTTTTAATCCTTTACTATCATTATCTTCTTATTTACATCACTGAATACTGTACATTGTCAATAGAAGCTGTCGGTAAACAAAAACATGCAGGCAATTAAAAATTTGTCTTTGTATGAATGAAGAGCTAGCTTTGTGGAGCCGATATGTCAAAGGAAAATTACAATCAGACCAAGATTTGGTGCCCGTTTCTGAGTTTGTATCTGTACAGGTTTCATGAACTGAACTGATTATGGTAATGTGCGATTGACAAAAATGTGTTTTAACAAAAATGATCACGACCATCAATGGCTGCACATCAAATAAAGGGAAGTTTAAGTGTTTGAGAGTAAAACTGTGCTTGTTCTCAACAGTCCAAAAATTGTTTGTCTGTGTTTTTTATGTGCTATAGTAAAATGTGAAGTTAATGCTGAATGTTCTTCAGAGGCCAGGTTAACCTGCATGTATTCATCAACCTCTAAAAACCCATTTACAACTGAAATACTGTGAGGGGCTACAAACTACAGCGATTAAAATTAGCTGCAAAATAAGCGTTCTGAAGACAGGTTGTTACAAGAGGGCATAAGTACTGTACAGTACTATAAAGTTGTAATATTTGTTTTTACTATAGCCGATCGCAAACGTTTCACTGTAATTTCAGAAAATGTGGCACCTTTTGAAAAGGGGGTTATTTAAAGCACACATCTCATGTAATTGCAACTTGAATATGCTTTCACTAAGAGCAAAAATAGAAATAAATGTGTTTCTAGATAACTGCATCTCTAATTAGCACTATAAAAACATAAAACGTTAAGAACAATGAGTACAAATTAACAACTGCTGAGCCATGTCTAAGTGTTTTCAATAAGCATTCATAAGACATCAGATTTTATTTGCGACCTTGGCAAGAGCTTCAGACTCAGCACTGGCTAGGTGTCCGATGAACAAAGTCCATCACTGCCGCTCAAACAGACAAGGCCACAGACAAACAGCAAAAGTACCACAAGGTCCATCTGGGTGGACCACAGCAAATGTTCCCACAAAAAGCAGAACAAACCTGGAGTTTAGGTTCCGAGTTATGAATTCAATTCAATTCAGTTTATTTATATAGCGCCAAGTCACAACAGAAGTAATCTCAGAGTACTGAACACATTCATACATGAAGAACAAAGTTTGGGAGAAAAATCAGAACAGCGTGCAACATGTAAAAACAAACATGACAGTATAACTTTGTTAAAGTGTTGAGCGGTGCAGAGACGTTGTAATAACACCAGCCTGGTGTGCTCAGTCAATTGACAGTTGCTGTCATAAATTTCTGTGTCTAAATCGGCAAAGTGAGTCAAAACAATGACTCAGACTTCACATTTCTGCACACACACACACAACAAACTGGAAACAAGCTAAATGCGTGAAAACAATTTGACATTTAGTATTTCTTAAGTGTTATTAGAGTGAAGAAGTGTGTCATCATCCAAATAAACCAGTATTTTTTTCCCTTGCTAATACAATTTTCACCTGGCTGAAACGTCTAACAGAAAATAATTTGCGGAAATGTTTTATACATCTCTAAATATTTCCAAAATTTTACTCCTACATGCTTTTCTGAATGGCATAAAAACATCGTAGAAAAGCCAACAGACCTTACTGAAGGAAATCGTAAGAATCAAATAGTTTAACGTTACGGTGCAGCTTTCAACAGCCTGAGTATTTAAAGATAAAAAAAAAAAAAACATATAATTTCTATTAGAAGTCTTTTAGAAAGATCTTTAGGACCTTAGTTTCTTTTATGAGCGCCAAGTGTACCGTATACATAACAGTATACACCCATTGAACAAACTATAATAAAGCTTTACAGCAGTCTACGGCAATGGCCCAGACAAGCGAAGACCTTGTATAACATTTGACCTTGAGCTTGATGATTTGGTGATGAAAAGATTATGTGACACTCCGTCTAGTGGTGATTTGTATCAAGTTTTGTTAAATTAGTTGGAGCAGATCAGAAGTTATGGGTGGGACGAGAAAGCTTACGGAATTACAGACCAAAGGGCGAGGACATTATACGGCTGTCATTCCATGGGCATATTACAAAAATGATAGTTTAACCTGAAGTTTTAATTATTTTGTTGTCAGAAATAGCTTGGGCATAACACCATCATTTTCCTCAAGCACCAATTCAAAATAACTGTTCTTTCAAGGGTCGATGCTAAGAAAAAAAATAAACATTTTACTGATACCTAGGATGTTCTTTAAAGAGGAACTTACCCCAAAATTAACTTTTTTTAGCTAATAAACTCCCTAGAATGTGTGTAAAATGTTGTACAGCACTATGTCTGTGTTAATGTTCATGTTTTTGTGGTATTTGT
>JAVCKU010000070.1:49196-65369 GCA_032273985.1 Hypsolebias coamazonicus
ACAAACAAACACAGCAACTTCCCTCACGTCACTACGAATGAGCTCCTCCAGCGGGCACATTGTTGTTTCCCACAACACAATGGACGCCAGAGAGCGGGAGGAGTCCACAGGGTCTTAAAGGGAAAGGTATTAACACCCCACACACAAACGAAACGCATGGATACCTGTGCTGTGTAACTCGAAATAAAGGCTGTCAATGTCAATGGGAGATGTGACGTAACCACGAAATGTCGTAACTCAAGACCGTCGTAACCAGAGGACTACCTGTGTTTGAATTATGGGCCTGCTGGCCATTCTCCGATTCAGGCAGGAAGCAATTCCTTTCATGAAACACACAAAAATTCAACAATCATTGGGTGAACATCTTCAAATGATTGAATTTTGGAGTAGCCCTACCAGTAATTCAAGATGGTTGTCACAGCCAACTGAACTTACAAAACACAAACATGTTAATAATTTGGTAAATTTTATAGATGTTGAGCTCAGCTATTGGGTGCCAGTGGCTGAGCATCATTCCCAATAAATATTGTAATTGCTACGCAATGCATTACATTTTTACTTAAAGCATTGACATTAATTGTTGGTACCAATTTTGTCTGTCTGTTAGCCAAGTAGCACATTAATTAATGGACAGATAATGGACTGTCTTGCTGTCTCTCAGTTAGCTAAATTTTTCTTGAACTACTGGTCTGAATTCAGGAAAACTCTTAGTTTCCATTGCCTCTACATCTCCAACTAAACCCAATTCATGGTAGCTGGCACAGCTATTTGGTATTAGCTAACACAAAACAAACTCAGTCAATTTCTCAGATACTGAGATACATTTTGTGTGGCAGTGGCAGATCGCCATCCTCCTGAAATACCCTGAGAACTAACACATCTTGCAAGAACTCACAAAACCAAATGAGATTGTGCCAAAGGTCATTTATGAGGTTTGACCAAAATAGCTATAACTTCACCCTTTATCAGCATAAAGGGATTTTATATCTGGCCTGAAAGGTGACGAGCAATATGTATTCCTGTCAGGAATGCTAGGTTTTTAATTAAACATTTAATTGGGGATTCTCAGGGCAGCAAAATGCTAAGCAGAATGTAAGAAGGAGCCACTATAAATAAGACATAACATTACCTCTTATTACATTCTTAGAAAAAATACAAATAGAGGCTATGCAGATAGGATATAAATAAAAGGAGGGAAATGAGCAGAAACAGCTCAAAGATATATAAAGCAAAACAAGTTAAATCAAAAGAGGCAGAAATTGCAGCAATGTAAAAAGAGAGAGCGAAAACTCCGATCAGGGGTAATCAAGCATGAGGCCATTGTGCAAAATTTACAGCCGTAATTTGGAATCTCGCAGCCTTGGCATCTGGATGAAGCGGGAGCCACAACAGAAACCCATTTGCCAGAAACGGTCAACGCTTCGTGGGCATTTCTGTTGCCGCTTCCTGCCCCCTCCTCCCATCTCCGCTCTCTCTGTCTCTGGAGTGATTCTCTGTCCTGCGAGGAGCACAAATGAAACCTGCGTCTTCTGACAGGCAGCATATCTCCACAGCACCTGAGCAGTCAGCCTTGAAAGACTGCGCCCTGATGGATAATTTTGGTGAAGAAAAATGGTAACTGGTAGACTCGTAAGACAAAGAGGACACGTTTAGGTCTCTCTCTCTCAGAGTGCGGTGCTATTTGGGATTTTTTTTTTTAAGCAACAATCGCCCAATATCTGCACATCCATCTAACAGGCAAATAGTCACAAGGGAATGTTTTCCACTTTTTCAAAAGGCCTAAGGTTGGCTGGGGATAATAAATATGCACTATTTCAGGCCCAAAGAGAGTTGTTTCCATGGGTCTCAGACTATGGTGCATTATTCCTGGCGGGAGAGAGCACGAGGTAGAGAGAGCTAGAAATCACAGTCGTAATTCATTTTTCTGTTTAATTTCCCAAAGGGATGCTGGCAAACCCCAAGGAGATAACATCTGCTTACTGTACATGCATTTAAAATATTAATTGACTAATGAACGAGCTGATGGCACGTACCTGCACTGAATGAGACGTCATGCCTGCACAGGTCTTCCTCAGGCCTCCGGAGGGGTTTGCAGGTCAGACGGGATCTGTGAAATATCCCCGTGTCTACCTCAAGACCCCCACCACACCTGCCCACCGAGGCATTATATTCCATGAATGCATTTAAAGAGAGGTGTTGCACGCTGCGACCTTCAGCTTCCCAAGAGCCGCGTTATGTTTGAAGCAAAATGCTTCTTTGGGAATTTCCTGTGACCTCAATATAAGTATTTACTACTCGTTTCAACGGCCACACGTGGAGGTGGAGGGAAAAGCCACAAGGATATGCAGCATTTTCGTCCTGCGTTCGGCTCAAATCAGATTAGTTGTTACTTTTAGAAATGTTTTGGTTTGTTTATACTGTAGTATATTTTCCTTTGATAAGAGAAAAATGGAAGAAATTATATTTTCATTGACTGAGCAACAGATTTTTCCACTTTGAATTATCTTCTACCACCTTAAAAGATGCTGAGTTACAGTACTGGACTGGAACTGCCTCTGTGTGCCTTTTGCCTGTCTGTTAGTAAAATATCTCATGATCCACTGGATGGATTTTTGAAACATCTTAAAAAGCAATGTACCTCTCCAGCAAATTTACTTAGTGGTTCTACCCAATTCAAGATGGCCACCACAGCTAATTTTCTTTAGCTAACACAATAATTCAGTCAGTTTTACAGATATTGAGCTAAAATTTGGTGTGATTTCTTTTTTCCTCACTCGCTCTCGACCAAGACGGATGCTCTTACTTCCCTCTCTCATCACCCTCCTGCTTTTTTGCTCTCTGTCCTGTGTATTGGAGCTTCTATTTACACATCTTCCGAATCGTAAATTACTGTCAAGGATCTGGTCAGCTGGACTGTCAATGCAATTGATACAATTCTTTTTTTCAAACAAGAGACAGGATCCTGGAGAACCCTCATGTCCCATTGAGATGCATGCGGCAGGGTACGTCATGGATCTGTGGGGGGGAATGGAAGTTGATGTGCCTTTCTGCATTGTCTCAGGAGGACGCCAAAGATGTTTATATCATTGGACTCATGACAGCATGGTTTCTGCTTTTTGACACAGTCTACCTATGTTATTCAACACCTATGTTATCAGCTATTAAAGACGACAGCGGCAGCAGTTTTGGCCATGGCAAAGCTGACGACCTTGGTTTGGTCCGAGCTTTGAGCTCTCAGACTCAGCTGATTTACAAGCTCAGCCACAAGATGGAAGCGGTTTATGAAAACCGTAGGCCACATGTGGCTTCTGGAACCCACCAGCTTGTTGGGGACAACCTTGGAGGGAGCTAATAAGCACAGACCAGTGTAAAGCCCACACATCTGGCCATTTTGGATCTTGAAAGTACCAGCAGAACTCAAGGCTGATGAGTGATGAGGAATACCAGTCTGCCTGTATAAAATAACTGTGGCTTATCTGAATCTGACTCCCCTGTTCGGCCTTGAAACAGTCCAACTTATCAAATTTCTCCTGGGATATGTGTAAACTAAGAAGGCTCTGCTCTATCTGTTCCCCACCACCACCACCACCACCCTGAGAACTTCTGTGAATGCTTATCAGAGCTGTACCGGCTGACACCAACATCTTATCAGGACTATGGTGCTATCTGGAAGTGCTTCATGGACAAATCTCACTGTCTTGTAATCAAATGCAGATGTAACGTGTCTTTAAAGCTTTAGCTTTAAATATAAAAAGTCAATATAAAAAGTGATAAAGTTGCATTTTCAGACGAGTTTTGTCTTGGCTTGCGTCTCTGACCAGGTGTGATTCTGACTCACAGTAAAATAAGGAAGTGGACTTGGGTTCAGATGGACTCACACACTCCTTCATGTGGCTCCTCTCCAACGCATCCCACATCTTTTCCTCGCTGTACTGGTTGAAAGGATCGAGGTTTGACCTGCAGGGACACACACGCTGATCTGAGCTGAGGTCCGGTGAGGCTCCGCAGGTAGACGTCCTCTCAGGTGCTCTTACCTGACCGTCCCATTGAACAGCACCGGGTCCTGCGGGATGATGGACAGTTTGCTGCGCAAGTCGGCCAACCCAATGTCACTGATGTCGATGTCGTCGATCAGGATGGAGCCTCCGCAGCGCTCAACCAGCCGGAACAAGACCACACCCAGAGACGACTTTCCTGCGACAGGAAGGAAGGAAGTCATTGTAAGATATAATTTAGTTTACAGTATAGTTCCTGTCAGTTTTACTGAGCTGATCTGTTCCACAGCAGGGTTTGATCTTAGCTAAATAAACTTCAGATAAAAAACAACTGACACATTCAGTTAATAAAAACTAAATGAAAGTCATCAGTTCAGCTGGAAACAAAAACCTGGTTATGGTTCTGTGTTTCACCGCTGGTTGGCCGCAGAGCACAGAAGCTTTAATGCAGAACTTTGTTCCTACCTGATCCAGTTCTGCCCACAATCCCGACCTTCTCCTTGGCCCGGATGGTACAAGAAACCTTGTTAAGGACCAGAGGGAGGTTCTCCTGGTACTTCATCTCAACATCCCTGAACTCCAGCTCCCCTTTCTGGGGCCAGTCAGGAGGAGGGGAGCGACCTTTAACCCGGGCCGGGGCCTCCTGGGACAGAGACTGAGACATGCACACATGTCAGAACCAGAATCTGGGCCTGCTAAGACCAGCACAGTGAGTAATTAGAGAAGGAGACCAAACCAAGTGTGACTGTTTCCTCTCAGACATGAAGGTTCTGGGTTTGGGTCTTTGACAGACCAGTGCTACCAACAGGACCAGAGACACCACCAGTACCTGGATGTAGTGATGAATTCTCTCTACGGAGGTGAAGCGGGCTTCGGTCTCTGAGGCCAGGCGAACCGTGAACTGGAATAGGCCTGTTAGCTGACAGACACAAACATTTAAGGTTCCTCTGCAACCCCTTGCAGTTCTGCAAATACGAGTAACTCTTCCTGATGGCATTCCGGTCAGAGTTCCTTGGTGCCTTGTCTAAAGGGATTACCAGATGGCGTCACAGGTTGGTCTGAGTTACCTGCACAGCGTAGGAGATGGCGAGGCCGGCGTAGGCAGGGGGGATGTTTCCGTGCATCAGGACCATCATCAGGGCGGTTGTGCTGATCAGAGCCACGCTGATGACATCCAGACGCACCGCCAGCCAACGCATCGCACAGCTGAACAGGTAAAATGGAGCCTGGTTCTGATCCAGCAAAAACTGGTATCTGAAACAACAGCAGGCAATGTTCAGGTCGTGGACTCTGGACTTCAGAGGCATAATGTGGTTGGAACCCTGACCTGTGCAGGAAGTCCTGACCCCTGCCATAGGCCTGAAGCGTGGTCAGGCCCTGGATGCTGGAGGTGATGTGGGACATGAAGGGTGACATGGTCATGTTGTCCAGACGCTTCAGCTCCCGAATGAAGACCTTTGAGATGCTGTGGAGCACAGAAAAGAGAACAACCAGAGGAACCACGGCAACAAAGAACCACGGGAAAACCCAGCTGATGACTCCAAGGCAGAAGAAGACCAGGATCACATTCTGGATGAACATCTCTGCCTGGAAGGGCAGACGGGTGTCGACTGGAAGGAGACAGAAAAACTGTGACTCCCTCAGGCATGGAACAGCTCAGTAGACTGCAGTCCCATAAAGTTACCTTCGTCCATGTCCTTGGAGAAACGGTTGAGGATGTGTCCAATTGGGGTTGTATCAAAGATCTTCATGGGGCAGCGGATGACCTTATGGAAGAGCTGGTCATGGAGCTTAGAGGAAGCTCGCAGGGTGACCTGAGAAGACACAACCTAAGATTCAGCATCCAGAAAACAAAGACCAGTGATGAGGAGGATCACAGGAAGCAAAGTTCTCAGTTGGAGGCAAGATGTTGCAGGGGTACGGCACAAGGTTTTAACAACACAGAGGCTGTCGACATCTTGTGTACGCTAAAATAAATTACTATAACAACTGAAGTAAAAAAAAAAAAAAAACACATTTCATCAAACTGCATTTTACAAACGACATCAGGTTTAGATCGAGCGATCGATCCCAGGGGAGAAATTTGAGTTTAGTACTAAAAATAAACTATTATCAACTCAATTAAAGAAAGAAAACTAAATCAAAACCTTAAAGAAAATCCTGCTGCCTTCACTTAAACTTAAAGAACTTTGTCAACAGAAGAACCATAAAACAATTTGGATGGTCTGAAAGCAGCTACTAATGTCCCTGCAACATCCTGAAGAACAACAAGCCCGACCCGCGTGGACCCAAAGACCAGATCTGACCTTAACGAAGGCGATTCCTCTGAGCAGTTTGAAGAGCAGCATGACTCCCATGGAGGAGGCGTAAATGGTGGCGTACTGTTGCATCTTGGGATTGTCCTTCATGCTGATGCTGACAGCTGAGCTGTTGCCCATGGTCACCGTGGTGTTCTGGTCAGCAGAGGGGAAGGATTGAAGATGACTGTGATGACTATGAAGTGAAACTAGGAGGTGTTCAGGTGACTCACCCCACTGCCCTGGTTGATCCAGTAGCTGAGCCACCAGTGGCAGAAGGCGGCACTTCCCACATTCAGAACAAACAGGACCAGGATCAGCAGGCAGGGGGTGGAACCTCCGCACGCCGTCATGTAAATACGAAACACAGGCCAGGCCACGCCCCCGGGTTGCTGCTCCTCCCCTTCAGTCGCATGACAACACAAATGGCAGAACACAATCAGACTATGGACGCTAATTTCTCTGATCAACATCTGGACAGAGGTGAAGGTTACCGTTGTCCTTGACGACCGGCATGTTCTTCTTCACTGATCCAGGTTTACTATCTGCTGGTTTTCTCTGAGAGCCGCTGTTCTTCCTGCAGGGAACCTGCAGAATAAAGGGACAGACTGTTATACAGACAGAAGGAAAGACAAGTGGACAGAGATGGAACCGTACCTCAAAGTATGGTGGGTCTCCCAGCTGGAAGTGGTTGAACATTGCTGCGTAGTCTCCGTTCAGTTTCATCAGGTGGTCGTGGTTGCCCTGCTCCACAATGGTCCCTTCCTTCATCAGGATGACGTCATCACAGTCCGCCAGGTACTGCACACCAACACAAAAGTTACAGCCATGGCAACAACCTGCAGCAAAACATTTCTGTATATGTCCTGATGAGGTTCACCTGCAGCTGGTGGGTGATGAAGATGATGGTCTTGTTGTGAAGATGCTTCTTGATGGCATGATGGAAGATGTGATTCGCCACGTGGGCATCAAGAGCGCTAAGAGGGTCATCCAGGATATAGACGTCCCTCTCACTGTAGAGGGCACGGGCCAAGCTGATTCTCTGTCGCTGCCCGCCGCTCAGGTTGGCCCCGCGCTCCCCAATCTGATCAAGGAAAAGCCACCATGAGACCATCACCCCAGCTTCACGTGGACTTCTTCAGATGTTTCATAAACGTTAGAACAAGTGTTTTTAGGGCAGCTACAGTTCCTGTCAGGTTTACAGTCAACTAAACATTGACAACAGTCCAGGGGCGTGCGTCTTGGTGGTGCACAGCCGAATCCAGTATCAGCACCCTGGGGACCCTCCATCTGATGACTAGAGGCTTTCCAAACTTCAGAAGTTTACCCATGAACTTATCTCCAGCTATCTAACTGGGACCACCTTCATCCATAACTCTTACAAGGGAACGACCTCCAGACTCACATGGTCTGAGTTCTACTGCAGACCATGCACTCTAACCAAGAGAACTGTTGTCAGTCAGCTTGCTGTAAGTAGACACCAACCCAAACACATGGTTTACAGAAAGATACAGGAAGTGATGTCACCTCTGTGAGGTCAGTGTTGGGCAGCAGGTTGAGGTCCGGTCTAAGACAGCATGCACTGAGGACGGACTGATATCTGCCAAGATGGAGAAAAACGAGTTAGTCTAGCAGAGAACCTGTCCTCCTGAAGTGTTTACAACCTGTTGCTACCTGTCTTCATGGTACTCCTGTCCAAACAAGATGTTGTCTCTCAGTGTTGCATTCAAGATCCACGCCTGCTGAGCCACATAAGCCAACCTTCCTCTGACTGCCACAGTGCCCTCCAGCACGGTCATCTGTCAATACACCAATCAAAAATCAAACCTATTCACCAACTGTAGGATTTGCAGAAACTGCAGGTAACCTCACCTGTCCGAGGATGGCTGAGATTAAGGAGGTTTTTCCACTGCCAACACTCCCACAGACACCCAGCAGTTTCCCCTGGACAGAGACACAGAGAGACAGGAGGACAGAGGGATGGATGGACAGGGAAATGAAAAATAGAAAGACAGAGAGAAAGCTGTAACTTCAGTCAGACTCGGGGGTTCTGCTTTTTGAACTGGATTAGTAGATCTACCTGTTGGATGCTCAGGTCAATACAGTACAAGGTGCTATGAAGGCGCTGAGAGACACGGGGGACAGCCAGAAGAGGGGGATAACTGTCCTCCTCTCCATCTTCTTCCTCAGGACTTGAGACCTGGTCTCCTTCTCCCAGCAAAGAACCGGTCACCTCTTCCTGTTCCTCAACATCCTGAAGGACGCCTGTGTCTCTGCACCTGGACACCAGAACAAACCAAACAGAACAATTTTTTTTAACAAAACAACAACTAATTCAGAAAGTTTCTGTTCAGATTAGTGACCAAAGATAGAGTTTACTTGTCTCTCTGCCGGTATCTCCCAGTTGCTCTGACACATGGACTGGCCTGAGTGCTTTGTCCAACCCCCTCCCACCCCAGAGTAGCACCTCGCATTTCCACAGCAACCTGAGGGTCGCTGGGTGATGCCCGGACACTGGCAACCTCCGTCAACAAGAAGAGACTCTGAGGACAGAGACAGACAAGCTAGATCCCAATATCCTGCACCCACTTTACAACCTGTCCATCTCTTTATCCATGCTACAAGTGTTCCAGGTGTGTTCCAGGTGTGTTCCAGGTGTCCTGGCTAACATCGCACCTTAAATCTCTCCATGGCCACTGAGCCTTCCGATAGAGACTTCACAGAAAATGGAGTCACTTTCAGGGCGAAGGTCATGGCGTTGAACACCGTCACTACTGTAAAGGCCTGAAGTGGGGGGAGGAGTCAACAGGTAAAGCAATGGCAGCAATATTAAGAGGAAGAAGTGCTTGAATATGTTACCTGAGCGGCTGTCAGGTCATATCCCAGCAACATGTGGGTGGAGAACGTTACCACGCTGGCAATGACAACAACAATTGCAGCCACACCCACCGTGATGCTCTGGAAGTAACCTGTGAGCTCCAGTAACCTCCGCTCCTCGCATCGGATCCCTGACAGAAACACAAACGTCAGTGTGCACCTGCGTTTCCATGGCAACGTGCCGCTCTGATAAACCGGTGTTTCCGTACTTTGGACGTCCTGGGAGAAGGCTTTGACCCAAGCGTACATCTTGATGAACTTGACGTAGCTGAGGATCTCGTTCATTTTCTGCACTCGTCTGTCGGTGACGCCCACACCTTTCCTCCTGAAGTACGCCGTCATTCTGGAGCTGAACATCTGAGAACCAATGTACCGCAATCACTGATCCTGATCAGAAATGGTAAATGGTAAATTATGGTAAATGGTAAATGGAGCTTACTTATACTGTATAGCGTTTTCCAGCCCCCTATGAGGGGCCCCAAAGCGCTTCACAGCACCAGCCATCCACCCATTCACACACACATTTATACACCGGTAGCGGTAGGCTGCCATGCAAGGCGCCAGCAAGTCCTACCGGGAGCAACTTGGGGTTAAGTGTCTTGCCCAAGGACACAACGAGGTGTGCAGTGACCGGGGATCGAACACGAGACCTTCCGGTCCTGAGCCGGCTGCCCTGCCTCTACACCATCTCGGCCCACGGTTAGAAGGCTTGCTTTAATCAAACTCAACACTTGAGCTATCCCTTTGAATATCTTTAAGAGTAAAAGTAAGCCATAACCAAAAGAAGAGATTATTTCAGGTGTTTTGAAGGAAGTTGCCAGGTGCAGACAGGTACTGACCATCGTGGGGTAGAAGAGGATGAAGACAGCAGATCCCAGGAGCGACGTTGGTCCCAGGATGTACAAGTTGTAGGCAACACCGAGCACAGCCAGGAGGGGTCCACCTGCTAACAGACTGCCCACTGCGGCGGCGTCAAACATCCTCTGACCGTCACTGGAACACATGTTCACCAGCTGCGAGAAAGGACAGGATCCAATGAGACTTGTTTACGTCCCTGTCTAATCCACAAGACACACACAGAGCAGGGACAAGGAACCAACCTGACCCACGGACTTGTCCTTGACGCTGCGCAGTTGCAGGATCTTCTCAAAGGCTAGGCTGAGGATAGCCCCTCTTAGTCTGCAGCCGGTCCTATAATTCAGGGCCCAGGTCAGAGCCAGAGACCAGGACCGCATCAGCTCCATGGTGAGGAGCCCCAGAACCAGTAGGAGCCCATAGGCCAGGTCTGACTCCTCCTGCTGGCTGTAGTCCAAGAGGCGCTTCACCACAAACGCCTGCAGAAGATAAACAGAACCATTCTCCTGGTTTTACTGGTGTCCTCTCGAATGTGTGTATCGAGTGAACCCCACATCAACATTTTCACTGGTTCTAACGTACTGGTCCACTGAATCCAGCGAGCTGAGTGACGGTGAGACAGAGGATGGACAGAAGGAGACGAGATCGACAGAACAACCAAACCGCCGAACACAGGGACGCCTCGCTGCCCTTTGACATCCGCTCTTCCTCCCACAGAGTCTTCAGCCTGACCAACAACAACACACCTGTTCACTTAGAGACAGCGCCATAAGTCTTCAGGTTATTCGTCCATTAGCCCCTCCCACCTCCTGCTGTTATCGTGGCAACGCTCCCGCGGCGCCACAGGCCAGATGTCCTCCAACAGGAGCTGCCCTTTTCTGCGAGCGCACATGGCCAGAGGAGTCAGCCAATGAAATGTCATGAAGGAGAGAAGCCCTGCGCCGTCCACCGGGTGGTCGCACCTGAGGAGACGCACACCTGAGCTGCGTGTTCTGTTGTAATGACACTTTGAGCACCTGTTGTCAGGTTCTGGTCAGGGACAACGGGGCAGCAAGAATAATGTGTGTGTGCTGGTGTGTGGTTTACCTGTTGTCCTGGCCATGTTTGTTTGTATATTTAGCTCCGCCCTTTGCCACCTCTTCACCATGGCAACCAGCTGCTTTGTCCTCACAGAGACCCAGCACAACCTGAGCGCACACGCGCACACACACACACACACACACATTTTTTGTGTGATTTTTCAGGTGTGATGTCCTGAGGTAGAAGCTCTGCCTCTTTGCTGATCACACAGTTTGATCTTGTTTCAGGACAGACACTGATTTTCCTGATTGATCTCAGATCAATAATCTATAATCATAAAGTGGAAACGTGTTTTATTAAAACTAGAGAAGCTGTATTTTCATTTGACTTCCAAGTCATGAAGGACTTCGACTAAATTGATTTTAAAAAGAGCTAAACAAAAAAAAAAAGCTTTTGTCCTACAACGTTACTTATGCGCGCGTGCGCACACACAGAAATGAGCACGTGTGGAATCACGTTCCTGCCCCGTGACGCTATCGCATCCGCTGCAGCCAATCAGACGCTTCACAACGCACAGTCGTATCCAATCAGCTTCTAAGATTGGTTTAACGTCAGCAGGGGGCGGGGCTTCTTATATAAACTGGTGCTGTGGGCTACGGCTTTGTTCAGATTTCACCGCACGGGCTTTTATTTTGAAATGTGTGACTCTCAGTTGATTGGTCTGTTTATTGTTTTGTTTCTACTCGTTTATTGATAGTTTGTACATTTTAACATTGTCATCTCTCCTGTCATTCTGCAGCAGTCGTGCGTGTGCAGCTCTGCACTGGTATCATTATCTCATCACCTGCACCGGTCGTCCCTGATTGGACGCTGGGAGGATCATGTGACCGGCTCACCTGCTGCTCGTTGACCTCTGACCCCGGCAGAGCGGTGCTGGAGGCCTGCTGTGAGCCTGTCTCTGTCCTTCCACAGTCATGCTGGTTCATCCTGGATCTGACCTCATGAAGCCGTGACCTCTGACCCCCGCACCAGTCTGGAGAAGCTCCTGAAGATGAAACAGGAAGAGGCTCTGTTCCTCAGAGGAATGCATATCGCCCGCCGCCTTCAGACAAACCTGTTAGACCTCAGTGTGTGTGTTGGAGAGGACTCAGCAGATTACAGCCCAGCATCTGTACAACTGACTGAGGCCAGCTGTGTCTGCTGATGTTGATCAGCTGAAGATGTTCGTCCAGTTAACTTTATGAATCATTCAATCAAATTACACATTTTGCTGTCAGACAAGTAAAACATTAAACATCACAACTAAAAAGTTCAGAAACACAAGTGCAAATACTACAGTAAACACATGGAAAAGTACCACTAACATGTAAAAGTACTAAAATGTAGTGGGATTTTTTTCAAAGTTATTGGTAGTATAGGCTATTTACATACTTTAACTATAGATACTTCAGGAAGAGAAGTACTAAGTACAGTAAAACATCAAAATACCACAGGTTAATATTACAGTACCACTTGTGAGTAGTATCAGTTACACACGCATGTACTAAAACTTCAGTTGTAAGTACTGCAGTATTACATCATTTTACTACAAACTGAGGCTGCATGTCGGAACCAGAACCGTCAGGACCGCTGCAGGAACAGTGTGTACATGCTCCTTCACAATAAAAGCCTGGTGATGATGCCGCATTAAGGAAATGTCCTCGCGCCGAGACACGTGCTGCAGGTGTCTGTCCTCACCCGTCTCTGTCCTCACCTGTCCGCCTGTCGGTCCGATCAGGGTCCTCCCGGTCTCCGTCCTTCAGCTCTGCAGCTCTCCCAGAACTGAAGCGATGGAGCGGCGGCGCGGGGCATCGTGGGAAATGTAGTCAGATTGTGACGGTAGAGCCAGCCTTTGTAAATGTTCAGTGCTCAATAAAGGTTCAAGAAAAAGTACGATTCCTCTGTGCCACCGCCATATTGGAACGGTCAACTTGTCAGAACTGAACCTTTGATCTCAGCCTGCAGGGTCAGAACCAGAACTTTAGTCTTGACTCAGGTGGAACCGATTCTGAATCAAAATTTATATATTTGAATCAATTTTTAAAATTTGGTTTTGTTAAAGGTTAATTTACATTTGTTGCAGTACATTTTGAAATGCTGACGTTTAGATGCAGGTTATAAATGATTCAGATTAAAGTTCAACAGATTTCATCTGTGATCAGCATAACTCATTAATTGAATTGAGACCAGTGATACGGTACCTAATTTTTTTTTTATCAATACTCGATCAGGTTCTGGACCTGAACCAAACTGAAAAACTGAAGCTTTTCTTTGATAAGCAGAGTTCTGTCTCAGATTATTGAACTTTTATTGATGATCTTAACTCTTATCTAAGAAGTTCTGATGGGGAACCATCTGACCCAGAACATTCATTCATCTTTTATTTCTGCAGGTTAACCCCCACTGAGCCTCGAGGACTCATTTACAAGAGACACCTGGTTTCAACAGTGTGATGACAACAATGGACAGTCATAAAAGATGCATAATTTAATTTTTGTTTTCTTAACAATTGAAAACGATAAAGGGATAATTAACACATCTACTGCTCATCAATCAGCTGAAAGATAAAACAATAATCAATCTGCAGGACAAGGAACAAACAAGGAGCCAATCATTTTTTATTGATCATTTATTTTTTTCTGTACAAACATCGAGACGGTTCATCCTTCTCACACTCGAGATGGGTACAGCATCTGTAAACAGGAAACAGATCGTCAAAATAAAACGCAGGGAACAGACCGCCAAAATAAAACACACGGAGTAAACTGTATTAAAAGTGTGTGTGTGTGTGCATGTGTGTGGGGGGAACAGAGCTTAAAAAGAAAACGGAGAGAAAAGGGACTGTCATAATAAAACAGCAGAACATAAAACAGGAACAAGACGGACTGTCACAAAACTAAAATAACTTCATTATGTTCTGGTGTTAGTAGAAACCACGGTCGCAGCAGAAACCTGTCAGACTGAGCTGTTGTTTCAGTGAGGTCTCAATGCTTCTACTGAACAAAAACAGGAGGATCTGACAAGAGACCGGTTCTGGTACCGTTTACCTGGTTCTGTTTTCAGGTGAAGGCACCATTAAAACCACAGAAGAAGAACTCACCACTCTGATCCTGTGCCCAATGGCTTTAGCCGGCAGGTTGCTGGTGAACTTAGCCCGGACCATCCCGCTGTTCCCGTGAGGGCGTGTCACCTTCCCCCAGATCACCCGGGTCCGGTTGGGTTTCCCTCCGGGAGTCACCGTGTTTCTGCAGACACATAAGGATGAGGAGTCAGTTCCGTTGGCTTACCAGGGTCAGAACGGCGGCCCGGTGGCGCCCCTTACTTCTTGGCCTTGTAGACGAAGGCGCAGCGTTTGCCGAGGTAGAAGTCCACCTCGTCCCGGTTGTAGCAGCCCTCCAGCTTCAGCAGTGCCGTGTGCTCGCGCTGGTTCCTCAGACCACGCTTGTAGCCGGTGAAGATGGCCTTACTCCAGAGTCTGAGGGGTCAAAGGTCAAAAACCCTGAGCGTCATTAACTGGACTGTAATTAAAACCAAAGGTCCAGTCTTTAAACGTCTGAGCTGAGCCCTCATGTGAGTCTAGGTGAAACAGAGTCAGAACTTCTGAATAAAACCAGCAGAACTTTGGACTCGGGTGTTTTTCTTTAAAAACAATAAGCTTGTTTTAAAATTAATTTGTGTTAAAGTTTGAAATTAGCCATTTTAAACAGCACTTTTGTAAAACTTTACATCCTTTATAAAAACACTTTCAGCTCCAGTGGTGGGCACAGTTCCACCAACAACAGAGCTAACGTTCCATGTTGCGGGTTAGCGTTAGCCAACTTTCAAAAACTTTAGTGGAATTAGCTCCTGCTAAATTTAAAATCTGTTAATTTTTTACAAGACAGTTTTCTGCACTAAAATCATACAGATTTACCATATTTTTCACTGTATAAGTCAGTTTTTTTGCATAATTTGCAGGCTCTACAACTTATAGGCCGAAGCAACGTATGTTTGTATTTCCCATATTTTTAAAACAATTTTTGGCTGAGATACGACCGTTCTCATTTATTCTGACTGAAAATATTGAACACTACAATTTTCAGCTGATAGATGGCAGTCTTTGGCATGCCGCTGTATCATGTAATAGGTAAAAGTGGGCATTAATGACAATCGGCTTGCCTTAGATACCAACTTTATCCAGCTTACCCGGAGCAACCGAATCAGCTTCATTTTGCTGCGCCGCACCGGAGACATGCAGCTATTTGACAACAAAGTGCATTTATTAAGGAAAAGTTCAACTGAGACATCTTTACTATAAAGCCGATCTAACAAATAATTGTTTTAGGAGCTTATCTTGTTAAATTTCAAAGAAATGGGCCGAGTCGCCCTCTGCATGTTTGTTTCTATGTATCAGCTTTTGAAAATGCAGCTGATTTGACGTCAAAGTGAACTCATTAAGTAAAAGTTAGACTACACACACCTTTGCTGTGATTCTGAGAAAACTAATAATCGTTTTTAAGTGTTAATCTTGTTAAAAGTCCTCGTGTATGCTCCTGCGGCCGCACCTTTAACAGCTCATCAATTTTTGGCACAACACCGGCCCACATTTACAGGTTGTCAGCAGTGATGTGTAACAGATACGAATTATACGGCGAAGCAACGTATTTATGGATTTTTCCACTTTATTAGACATATTTGGACTCAGACATATTCGGACTGACGCGACTTATAGGGCAGTGCGACGTGTATGGCGGAAAATACGGTACACGGAGCAGAGCTAAGCAAAGCACCACCCGGTGACGTCACCAGACCAGGAAAACAACAAGAAAAACCGTTTTCACACTCAGAAACACCGTTAATCAGAAACAAACAATTCCTGCCCAACGTGTAACGCTCTCACCGTCTCTGGGATGTGACTCTCACACATTTCACATCTTTAATACAGATTTATTATTGAGAAAATACCGATGACACACAGCAACTTTGTAGTTAAGTTTACAAAAGTATTCAACACAAAGGATCACCAAAATGACTTACAGGCTGTCCTCGAGTTCCGGCGCACGCGACCTACGGCGTTTCGGATTTACGAACGGCACCTGAACGCACCATAT
>JAVCKU010000070.1:104241-115473 GCA_032273985.1 Hypsolebias coamazonicus
GGTATTGTGACAAGTTTTGTTCTGTTTCAGGAAGAGCCACAGTATGTACCATGCAGTGGGCTACAGCAGCATCTTATTAATGCAGGCGGCCATGACCTTCGACCCAAAGGACATGGATGTTGCCATGGAGGCTCTCAGAGAATCCCTGCACATCTGCCAGAGGTGTGGCTCCATCAAACATCACGGTCTATGCCACGTTCTCATTTGAAAGGCAAATTATTATTTTGATAAACCTTATGTATAAACCACATAACATAAACAAAAATATCCAAATAAAAAACTTGTGTTTGGAGCATCCTCTTAAAACACAGAAGTGAAATCTAGAATCCAGAGGTGGGTAAAGCCACGCCAGTCTGAGTGTATTATCCCCATCGTGGCACAAAAAGGGGGAATTGGATGTACCCTCCATCCATCCATCCATCCATCCATCATCCATCCATCCATCCATCCATCCGTGACTGTTGTGAGTGTGATAACTTGAACAATAAGTAAGGTACCAACTTGCATTTTGGTGTGTGGCTGCATCTAGGTGTACCAAAGATTTCTTTAGAAAATTAGGTTACTGGGTCAAAGTTCAAGACTGCTGTTGCCTTATGTACACCTAAGGCAGCACGGTGGCACAGTTGATTGAGCTGTTGCCTCAGCGAAAGGGCCACTGGATCGAATCCAGCTGGGGACCTTTCTGGGTGCAGTTTGCATGTTCTCTCCGTGCTGCGTGGGTTTTGTCCAGGTACTCCGGTTTCTTCCCACAGACCAAAAACATGCATGTTAGACTGACTGGAGGCTGAATTGTGCCTAGGTGAGAGAACGCTTGTTTGTCTTGTTTGTCACTATGTGTCCCTGTGATGGACTGGAGACCTGTCCACGTGTCCCTATGATGGACTGGAGAGTGGAGACATGTCCAGGTGTCCCTGTGATGGACTGGAGAGTGGAGACATGTCCAGGTGTCCCTGTGATGGACTGGAGACATGTCCAGGTGTCCCTGTGATGGACTGGAGACATGTCCAGGTGTCCCTGTGAGGGACTGGAGACATGTCCAGGTGTCCCTGTGATGGACTGGAGACCTGTCCAGGTGTCCCTGTGAGGGACTGGAGACATGTCCAGGTGTCCCTGTGATGGACTGGAGACATGTCCAGGTGTCCCTGTGATGGACTTTAGGTTCACTTCATCCTCTGTTCAGTTCCAGTCCAGAAAAACACTCGTCTCTAAAACTACAAACATTCACCGTTCAGGTCCCTCAGAGACGGGACGTGGGCTGGTTTTTGTCTTTGTCTGTTTGTCCTGAACTAGAACCTTCAAACACAAACCATCATGTCTCCGCTGCCGTGCAGTCAAAGTCTTTGTACTTGACAAACGTGTGTTTGCTCTGATGAAAGGGTTAAAAATAAAAGCAAGCTGTTTGTTTTGTGTCACACTCGTTCTTCTGTTCAGTCTGCAGAAGTTGGACCTGGTTCTTCATGACGTTTGTTTTGTGGGTCTCCTCAGAGCACCATGAACCTTCCTCCAGACAAGGTGAAGATCCTCTCTCAGTACGAGAACGAGAAGAAGTGGGACCTGATCTGCGACCAGGTAGCTCCAGATTCCTCTCACGTTGTCTTCTGTCGAACACTAACGGGTTTTAACGTCGAGTGTTTGAGCTCAGGCCGAACACAGTGTTGGTTCCCCTCATGTCCAAATGACACCGACCGTTCGGTTCTGTTGGGGCGGGGGACAACCGCCTGGAGCTCATTAATAATGAACGTCTCCATGGCAACCAGAGGACGGTCAACGAGCCGTGTGTGGACGAGACGCTGCCGGAGAACACCTGTTGTTGCCCAGCTGATCCGTGTGAATCAAACCGCTGCACCACCGTCACACCCTTTAAAAAAACAAACACCTTATTAAAAACACTAACTGGAACAAACCGGTCAGAGACTCGGAGCTTTCTCAGCCTGAAATAAACATCAAATTTACAAAACGTTTTATTTTTAGCTCAAGGACCTTTAGTTTGAAAAACCTCCACGTTTCAGTTTTTTTTTTTTTTAAGTGACAAAACATTTAATTTTTCTCTATTCTTACGCCCAAAAGAATATTTGTGGCAATTTAAAAAAAAAAATCTATTCCAGAGTTTTGGGATGAGCATACGTTTTGTACCACACACGTTTTTCTCGTTACATCCAAACTACAACTATTTTATCAAACAAGTTCAGAGACGACGTTTGAGTGAGTCCTGCAGCTGCGATAAACATCTGTCTGGATCTTACAGCATCTGTCAAATGCATCATTTTATGGGATGATGAACATGAGATACTTTTATATGGATTTCAATTTGGGTAGTTTCCGGTAACGAACACTAGAGGGCGATGATGTAACATTAGAGTAGCCTCTGTGACATCATCAAACAAAAGGATTTTACCATTTGTCAGGAACATCTGTGTTTACTGACGTCACCAGTTTCTTTGCTCTCTTCTCTCCGAGTTGTGGGGAGTTGTGGGGGACACATGGACAGGTCAGTTGTCCATCACAGGGGCACTCGGAGACAAATGAGACAACAGTCAGACATAACTACACACATCTCGTGTCTCTCCCTCAGGAGCGATTCCAAGTCAAGCATCCTCCGTCCGCTTATTTGGAAAAGCTGAAAAGTTTTCTGGATCATGGAGGAAACAGCCGCAAGGTAAACAACAACAACAACAACAACAACCTCATGACCCGGTTTCAAGAAACGTGTCCAGTGAAAATAAATAAAAATGTATTCAGGAGCACTGAATTCAGTAAAATATGTTAAGTGTTAGAAAAGAAGCAAAGTGTTTTACAGCAGCCTGACCTGTTTCTAAATCTGAACAAATGTTCATGTCCAGCTGTTTCTTAACGAGCCGCCAGGTTCACGACCTCTGGTCTCAGTGGGACTTCCTGCTTATTCAAATAAATAAATAAACCAACAGCGTTGTCTGAAAGCAACACCAGTAATTTCATTATGAAAAATAATAAGATGTTTCGTTAAAATATTTATTTAAAAATATTAAAATGTAAACGTCAGAAACAGCTGGTTAGTTGCTAAATTATTTTTATTGGTGCAATTACTGTAAAAACAGAATTTATTGTTTTTCATGTTAGAAGCAAAGTTAATCTGCAGAAACTCACAGCTGATTTTTGTTAAATATTATTATTGTAAATTCATTTTATGCAGTTATTGTTTAATCAACTGCCACCTTATTTTATAAGTCAATTTCTGTACATTTATAGTTTCTAACTATCCAGCTTAAGAGCCAACTTTTGCTAAAGCTAACATAAAACCATTAGCCGTGCTAAATCTAATTAGCATTCTTTAGCTAAGTAGCATTAGCTGCTAACTCTTCAAATTCTTAAGTACTGACATTTTTATAAGTAAAGGCTGTAAAGTGACATGTTTAAAACATGTTAAATTTAATTCAAGTCAGATTTGTTTATTAGCAGATGCTAACTAGCATCTTCCAGCTACGCTAACTATATGAAAAGTCTTTGAGCTTTAGATTGTTTTTCATACAGACTGCACTTTAAATACAGTCGTCCCAATAAAACATTTATTCCTCTAGTTTTATATTTTTATTGGAAAAAACTGAAACAAAACTTAAAAGTTTTACAGAATAATAAACTAATAAAGACAAAATGTTCAGTCGTAACTCTTGGGCTCTGAGTTTTGCTCTAAAAATCCAGATGTTTTATTTTACACTTCGACGTCCCCGACACGCCGTTTAGTTAAATGTAAATATCACTTCTAATTGAACAGCTTCAGTTATCAGGCAGTTGCTGGCCTCTTGCCTTCTCAATGTCTGTTTGTTTTAGTCTAAGAGACGTGTCCAAGAGTCCACGCAGGTCCTCAGAGAGCTGGAGATCTCCCTCAGGACCAATCACATCGGGTGAGCAACGTTTAGTGAGCTGCCCTCACAGCACGTGGTGGGTGTGACGCTCAGCAACTACCACACAGAGTTTTACCTCAATGTCTGTAAAACTGACTGGACTGTTGCCATTTTTGTTGGCTAATGTTGACTAGCTTTGGCGGCCATCTTGAACCGGTCTGGCTCCAAAAGTGAATGGGTTGTACAACCAATGATTACTTTCTGAACTTACTGTCATTACAGTTTATTGTTAACAAGATATTTTGCTAACAGATCTGACTCCAAATAGTAAATGGTTTTAAACACAGTTTGTCACAAGTACACAAAAATAATGTTTTTTTTCTTTCATGCACTGAAAGAAAACAGGTTGTAAAAAGCCCTAAGTTTAATATTTCCTTCGTGTTGTCTTCCTGCAGCTGGGCTCAGGAGTTCCTGAACGAGGAGAACCAGGGACTAAACGTTCTTGTGGATTATCTTTCTGTTGCTCACAGCGCTGCCACGTACGTACCAGCTCCAGCTTTCTTCAGAGGCCCGGCTGAAATCAGTTTCAAGTTCTGTCCATTAAACCCGTCTGTCTGTCCTGGACTTGGTCTCCAGGTCTGAGACAGAGGCCGGGGACAACGAGACGCTGCCCTCAGACAAACGCAAATCTTTAGAAAGGTCGGTGGAAGATCTGTCCAGGAGCGCCAGCAGCTCGCCCACAAGCAGAGGAGCGGTGAGCAAAGGCTTCACGCTCAGGTGAGCCGTTAAACGAGCCGGTCTGGCTGCGTGGACGTTCACTCCAAAGACAAACTGTGTGGAAAATTAAAAAACGTTCCCGCCAGCATCAACACATCGTCACGTTCTGCAGGTTGTTTACAACGTCTGAACCATCCGAGTCTCAATCTGACAAAATCAGTTCTTCTGAAACTCCACTGAGCTCAGATGTTTAAAGTCCAATGTTTTCTGATAATGCTAGTACTTTACTGCTAACGCTAATTATTCTACTGCTAATAGTGCTAATTCTACTAATGATTACGCTAATACTTCTACTGCTACTGTTAATCGTGCTAATGCTAAGTGGACTTGTGCAAATTTTAGTCAAATGCTAACATTCTGCTAAATTTAGCATTTTCTGACCGAGTATTTAGCGACTTTTAGGTTTTAGCTAGCCATTTGCTAACTAGCATGTGGCTACTTTTCTGTTTTGTTTAGCTATCAATTTGCTACAACAGCTTTAGACAGCATTTTGTACTTTTAGCTTGTTTCAATACTTTTCGTTAGCATTGTTTTACATTTAGCTTTCAGCTGGCCTTCAGCGGGATGTTCCCAGATTCTCTCCAGTTGTCAAACGTTTTGTTGTTGAAACAGCTGAACTTGTGTGTGATGTTCTGTGAAACAGGCGAGGCCAGAGGAGCTCTCAGAGTCAGAAGGACGACGTTCATCTGTGCATCATGTGTTTACGGGCCATCATGAACTACCGGGTAACAACGACCTTTGACCTTTGTGTTTGTTGTCACAACCCAGATGAAATGAAGGGACCACTCTTTATTGAAAATGAAACAAAATAAGTTCAGTGTTTTATTACAGAAGCCTATTTTATCATAAAATATTGAAAAAAAGGCTCATTTCAAACTGTCCAAATAATCTGCAACGAAGCAAAAGTCTACTGAAATTTAAAATTAACAATTTGAGTTGTATTGAAACGGTTCAGTTTAAATTGTCCAGCGAGATATTAAATTACATTAATTTCTTTCAGTCGGGGTTCAACCTGGTGATGAAGCATCCGAGCTGTGTGAACGAGGTCACCCTGAGTCTGAACGACAGGAACCCGAGGTGAGCCCATCCAGAACTCACCCTGAAGACTTTCTGGGTCAATTAGTTCATTAATTATTCAAACAGAAAAGTTATTTACATCCAAACTAAATAAAAATATGCTAATTGTCAAGGTTTTCTGGGACAGATTCACAGATTTATCTTGTTGTTCTAGTCATTACATTTATAGAGATTCGCATTGATTGGTTTTTGTAACTAAATATTTTAATATTAATTTGACCATTAGCTGAAAACAGATTTATGATTAAAGTTCTTCTGATGAGGAATAATTAAAATTCAATTTAGTTTGAATTTAGCTCCAACTCACAACAGAAGTCATCTCAGGACACTGAACAGAAACATTCACACACATCGTACGAGACAATCAGTAAAAGTTCTGTATCTGAGGAAGCAGCAGCTCATGTTGAATCTTCACGTCGTCACAGTCTCACATCCTGAACAAGCACAAAGGAGACAGTGGAAAGAAAAACTCCCTTTAACAGGAAGAAACCTCCGGCAGAACCAGGTTCAGGACGAGCGAACATCTGCTTCTACCAGCTGGTTTGAGAGGAGAGGAAGTAGAAACAGACACAGAATGACAGGTCCAGGTGTGGTTTCTGTAGGAGGAAAGACCAAAAACATGTTAAAATAATAGAAATAATCACAAACAGGAAGAGTAGAACAAGTAAAGAAGCAGCAGAGAGAACATGAGGTCAGTTTGTCCTCCAGCAGTCTAAGACTATAGCAGCAGAACTAAGGGACAGCTCAGGAAACACAAGCCAACACTAACTATAAGATTTATGAAAAAGTAAAGTCTTAATCCCAGTCTTCAAACTGGACAATGTGTCAGCCTCATGGACAGAAACTGGAAGTTGGTTCCACAAGAGAGGAGCCTGAGAACTGAAAGATCTTCCTCCCATTCTGCTGCTGGAAAATTTAATCTAAATAAAGGAATCCTCAACCACTACAGGTTTTACCTTCATGAACTTTCCTTCATAGTTTTCTGAAAATTGATGTTTAGAACTAGGATTTATTGGCATTCAAGAGCAATCAACAAACAAGCAAAACAATAAATAAGCAGACAAACATCCAAACATAAATCAGTTATATAAAAATGTACAAAGTGATCAAATCCACAGAAAAGTCTTAAACTGGATCGATGTTAAAATGACAGAAGACACTGTGCCTCGTGCATTCTGGGTAATCAAAGGTGAGTCCAGGTGGGTTTTCATGAAGCAGTTTTTGTTTATAGATTTACCACCGAGAGCTGTCAACAAACTTTATTTCACAAAGAAAACGAACACGGACTCTTCTGGACGTTCTTCCGGCCTCCTCACGGGTCAGACCATCTGTTCATAAACCTTCTGGTTGTGGTTCTCTGAAAGTCTTCAGGTTCTGCAGTCCACCGTGCAGGTCTCCATCTGTTCCTCACTGATCTGGACTCTGCAGTCCTGACCAGCAGGAACGTCATGCTCATCGTCAACACCAGCAGACTGCAGGATGTCCTGCAGGTCCCCCATGTCCCAGTCCAGGATCAACCCCCCGTCTCCACTTCGACCTGGCTCAGAATCCAGCAGAACCGAACAGGAACCACCCCGGTCCACTGCAGTGCTGGCAGGAGTCGCTCACCTAGTCTTCACTCAGTCTACCTGATGAAGCACAACCTCAAGTCTCAGGTTCAGGTCTAGTCATGGATCTAACCCAGAGCAGGTGTCAATGGTTCTGGTCTCTGATGGTTCTGGTCCATGTCTGTACAGGTGCATCAGTGCCGGATGTTCATCCGACCCAGTGTCAGGTTCTGGAGACAGCTGATGGAACACGAGAGGATGGAGAGGGGTCTGAAAGAGGTCTCACTGAGGTTCTGCAGGTCCTGGAGGAACCGGATGCTGCAAGGTGATGGGCCAGCGTGAAACCGGGTCACACTCAGGTGTGGTCCAACAGAACCCGGTCCAAATAAAAACAGCAGCTGTTTCTCTTTAATAACTTGGGAGCTGAACGTTCCTCCTGAAACGTTCCTCGTGCTCGAGCTGCACTCAGCGGGCTCATTGATCGATTGGTTGATCAGACCCAATCAACCTTCTTGATCTTTGCTGAAGAGAAAACCCGACACAGAGGAGTAAAAAAAACAAAACATTTTATTGACAACAGAACAGAATAATCAATAATCAGTACTGGAAGCTCCTCTTGGTCTGGATGTCATCCAGAATCTGCTGCAGCTCCTCGTCTTCAAACCGACCCTCCAAACTGAAAACACACCAGATTCAAACTCAACTTTATTTAAAACAACAGGAACGCACAGATCAGACGTAGCTGTGTGAGCCACGCTCTTATTATGAAGAGCATCTATTGGCTTTATTTTGAAACTTCCTGTTTGTGCTGAATCCCAATGACTCTTGACTGAATTTAAAACAGAAGGCAACCAGCACTTCAGGCAGAAACACAGAGTAAAAAGTAAGCCTCAAACAAATCGTCTGTTTTAAAACTATAAGAAGCCCCAGGTTCACAGAGACAGGTGGTTCTGTTGGAGCAGACACAGGTGGTCCTGTTGGACCAGGTGACCCTGCTCATGCAGGTGGACTCACCTGGGGATCAGAGCCTTGGCCTCCTCAGCTGCTTCAGGACACAGATTGGCCAAACTGGCCAGTTCGAACTTATGGAGCTTCTTCTGCAGGAGGAGACTGGGACAGACAGAACCAGATCAAAACCAGACAGAACCAGCTCAGAACCAGCTCAGAACCAGACAGAACCAGCTCAGAACCAGCTCAGACATCAGACCAGACATCAGACCAGACATCAGACAGACCAGACAACAGACAACCAGAACAGGGCCATAGTGGTTCACCTGCGGACAGCTGTGATGGTCTCTCGGTTCTTGAAGCGGCTGAACCGGGCCGTGTAGTTGAGGGTCTTCATGAAGACCTCAGACAGTTCCTGCTCGTCCTCGGCGCTCTCGTTCTGCTGCTTCCTGTGTTCCAACAACATGTGGACCTCCGAGTTCAGCAGCGTCTCTGCACTCTCAAACTCTGTGGAACCAGAACAAGACGTGTTAGAACCAGAACAGGGTCCATCACGAACAGGAAGTACAGCGTAAATGATCTGAATAGTCAGTTCATTCAGAAGGAGAAGATTCTGGTTCTGCAGATCCTTCAATGAGGGGGAAACTGGGCTTCAGTCTTATGAAGTTTAAGAAATTTGTGATTTCAAACAAAAAAACAACAAACAGCAAATAAAAGTTTACCAACAGGAGATATAATGGTCTGCCTGATCACAGTTACGACAAATACTTAAATTAATTAAAGCTACTTTTTGTAATAAATAGGCTTAAAACCGATTTATATTATTGTTTATAAAACTGAATTATGAAAGTATAGTTAAAAAAGTCAAATATATTCATAGTTAACTGTTCACATTAAATTTAAGTATTCTGGGACAAATGGAGGGATGCTCATCAAACAGGTCGAGACATCACATGAGGACCATCAGAACCAGTTTCATCATGTCACTGGTTCTGTGTTGTCACCTTTGGGAAACAGCAGCTGGGAAGCGTCTTCTTCTACATCTCCGAGCTGCGGAGGAGCGGTGCCTCCGGCCGCCATGACGTGACGCAGCCCGCGGGGAGAGCCGGCAGCTCGGGCACGGGGTCCAGGCGGGTCCAGGTACCGTCCGGGGACCGCAAACACATACAAAAGGAAACTAACAAGGAGACCGCGCTGAATCTTCAACCTGCACTCGGCTACGGAGCCACTTCCGGTTAGCTGCCGCTGCTTCCGGTACATCCGAGATATCCTTCCTCCCAGTGCTGAACGAGTTTTCTCTGTTCTGGTTGTCAAGTTGTTTTTGTTAAAATGTGACTCTGTAGAAAAACTTCACGTGTTTTAAATTTTATTTCATGCCTTCCTGTTTTTATCGTCTCTGTCCTTGCCGGGTTGGATCACAGTGCTGCGTCTATCAATAACAAAATCGAGTTACAGTAACTGAACTCAGGCATCTTTCTCCAGCGCCCCCTGCAGGCAGAACCTGACAGCGCTCCGGTTCGAGTTTTTTTTTTTTTTTCATTCAACCTTTATTGATACAGTTTAATCCCATTTGGGTATTTGTCATGTTTCTACTCAACTCTAAACGTGAATCGATGCGAACCCTACATTATTTAATAATTTCAGCCGAAAAAAATTCCAACTTTCCTGTCATGTGGATAGAAAATGGTTAGCTTTTCAGTAGTTGAAAAAACGTTTTTGTTAGATCATATTAACAGGGTTTATTTGAAAATAAGACCTCTGGTAAACTTGGAAAAAACAATTTCTCTTAAAATAAGACTTCCCATTATCAAATATCTTTTAAAGCAAAAATGAAGTAAGAGATTTGCGTTGGCCGGGAATCGAACCCGGGTCAACTGCTTGGAAGGCAGCTATGCTAACCACTATACCACCAACGCACGATAATGGAACTCTGAATCAGAATCTATAAAGTCATCAAAAGAAGAGGTCATGACCCCAGATGTTTTTCTTTAATATCTTTTTTAATGCTTGTTGTTTTGTTTTTGTAGTAATTTAGAACTTATTCTATAGCAAATCTTTGTATTTTAGTTTTCACACAGCTCTGTTTAGTTCAGATTAATTAATGACCTGTCCTGACCTTTGGGGGCATCTGTCCTGACCTTTGGGGGCATCTGTCCTGACCTTTGGGGGCATCTGTCCTGGCCCTGGGGTGGGACAACAACCATAAAGCTACCAGCTCCACATCAGCAAAACAGCTGGATGGGGACAGAAAGAAGTTTGATTTTTATTATTCCACAGTCACAAACATGTCCATCAGAACTAAATACATGTACAGGTTTTAAATTGTGCTCTTCATCGCCTGCTTTGGTTCATTTGTTCAGAAGTCTTTGTTCAGATAGATAATAATTTTGTTAGAATAAATTTATGTTGTAGAAATAGATAAATTCTGCTTTTCCACTGTTTGGTCCAGTTTACTGAACTTTTTGTGAAACGTCTGGGATTGCTCTGTTCTCTGATGTTTCTTCTCCACACCTCGAGGTCATCCTTCTCTCAGATCGGACTGAAGCTCCGAGCCACCATCAGAACACAAACGGACCAGGGTCCCCCTCAGTGCCCCACGAAACAGATTGTTGAAGTCTCAGACCAGCACACGAACATTTCCCTTGTCTACAATTCAACCTGGTCCATCTTTTTTAAGACACGTGTGGAACTGGTCCAGGGTGGTAGAAGACCAGAGACAGGAACCATGAAGGGAGGCAGCGTGACCGCAGAACCTCTGAGACGGTTCTGGGTGAAGAAGTCCAGCAGTTTACTCAGGTGGGTTTCATTAAACCACAATGTTCAGTTGAGAAATAAAACTGTTCCGTGTATCAGCTTCAATCCTTCAGAATAGACAGAACGATGAGGAGCTTTTAAATCAGAAGACCTGCCTGTTTGGAGGCAGGTTCTCCTCCAGCTGATCATCAGACTGTCCACCACTCAGTCTGCAGCAGGGGCCTGAAGGTCTGTGGGGCCTCTGAGGGTCTGTGGGGCCTCTGAGGGTCTGTGGGGCCTCTAAGGGTCTGTGGGGCCTCTAAGGGTCTGTG
>JAVCKU010000070.1:199592-213529 GCA_032273985.1 Hypsolebias coamazonicus
CTGCTTGGAAATACAGTACTGTACATGTTTAAGGTACAGAATGTACGCTGGTGTTGTGTTACGTTGAAAAAAACGTGCTTAAAACGCCGTTTACCGTTCTTTTTCCGACTTACGGCAAAAATCCGGACTGACGACCGCCACATGCGATCAATTCCGACTTACATTAAATTCGGGTTACGATTGGTGCGTAGGAACGGAACTTGAACGTAAGTTCAGGGCTACCTGTAATTGTAAATGGCATATTCTCTATACTTGTTAACCATTCTTTACAATTTAGGCCCAGAGGTGTGCAGAAAAGGTCAAACTTGTCCTGGAGAAGATCATCTAAAGCTGTTGAAATAGGAAGAAGTTAGTTTTGTTTTAAATGTTGCGTAAAGATCATTGTCTGTGGATGCAGGCGAGACTGTAGGAGCTCAAAATAAAACCTGATTTATAAACCAAAACAAAAGGCCGTCGAGCAACCTGCAAGAGGGTTTCACAAAGCAGAACTAGAAACCACTGTAGGCATGAATTGGACCAGATGTGGCCTGAGAGCCAACAAAGCTCAGCTGGTGAGTGAATGAGGGCCTGTTTACACCATGCAGTTTAGTGAAACTGTAACATTTCTGCTACGTTCACACGATAAAGGCAGTCGTTTTGTCTGAAAACAGAGATTTTTGAATCCAGGGCTCAGAGCGGAGGTTTGTGGAAACCGAAAATCACGTGCGAGTGCTACAGAAAGCTGAAGTATTTCTGGCCGAGCAGATGAGTGGAAGTAGCAATGGCTGACAGCAGAGTGCTGTTTGTGCTGATTGTCCTTTTCAGTGTGTTGGAGTGACCCAATCTCATCCTTTATCCAAACCAGAGTTCTGTTAGAATTTGTGTATTTTGGTTACTTGTTGAAGGTTTGTTTCGAGTTTATTTGTCCCTCGTCGCAGAGCTGGGATTTGATCTGGCAACCTTTTCGTAAGAGGCAACAGCTCTACAAGCTGAGCCACCATGCCACCCTTTTTTAAAAATTGCCTAAAAGTATAGTTTCCTCAAATGATTGGTTCAAACATAGCCAGTGTGCCAACTTCCATTTTGGTGTGTGGCTGCATCTCAGTGTAAAATACGTGTGTTCACTATCAAAAATCAGGTTGCCACGTCAAAACTCAAGATGGGCCCTGCCTTATAAATGTGTAAACCAGCCGCCCCGCAGTTGATGAAAATATGATTTCTGTTTTTTTATTGCTTAAAAGTATAGTTTCCTCAAACGACTGGGGCGGCTGAAGATTAATCCTTGGAGGCCAAGGCCACCACTGGTCACCCCATGGCTCCACCACTGCTCCTGATGGTGGATGAAATAGCTCCCTCCACTTTCCAGGATCCATAACTCTGCTCTACCTCGGACAAGGAAAAAAACTTACCTTTGTTCTTCCCAATATAACTCTTGAATATCTTGCATCAAAAACATTAAGGTTTAATTTAAATTTTCACTTCCAGACTAGAAAAACACTCATCTTCAAAACTACAGACATTCAATGTTCAAATCCCTCAGCGAGGGGGACCATCGGCGTACAGCTTATTTTATTTTCTCTTGTTGTTTATATTTTATCTTGTCTGTGTTTCGGTTGTGTTGCTTGTGCTTACCTGTCATCTGTTCCTGCCCCGCCCACTCTCACCTGTTCGTACCTGTTTCTCAGGTGTTTGTCATTTTGGTTATTATATTCCTCTATTTATACCTGCTGTCTCTGTTCATTGTGCATGATTTTGATGTCCTCTCTCATTGGGCGGTCTTGCTGTCGCATTAATATTTTGTATATAAAGCTGTTTTTATTCTAAACCAACCTCCACCGGTCGTGATACGTTGGCGTGTCCACCATTTTGGATGTCGATGAAACACAGACTAACACTAGACACCAGAAGAAATCAACTCAGAGCTAAAGACTGAAAGATGCTGAAGCTGAACATGCCCGTCCTCGTTTCTTCAGCTCCTTATTTAACTTCCTTTGTCCAGCATGTCCACCGTTCGTCCTCTGCACATGTCCAAACCATCTCAGCCTCTCTGACTTTTGTCTCCAAACCAGACAAGTTGAAAGTTGATAAAATAATTCACCCACATATCTTTTTTTTTTTTTTTATCCAGTTTTGTCATTTTAATAAACCCTTCATACAGGATCTCATGTTCACACTGGACTTTGTTTTTCTCAGATTCAAACTTTCAGGATCGTTTTGTCTCAGGGATGTTAAAACTTTGTTTTTTTTAACGGACTCGAATGTGCATGCGGTACGTCTCAGAACTGCGACACCGAGTCCTGAAGACCAGCATCTGCTCAGACGTGGAGCTGGAGGATTTCAGGACGTCAGCAGCAGAACAGACGTTCTCTCTGGAGGTTTTTGTTTCTGCGAAAGCAGCTGCTTGTCTGTCAGCATCCTCGCTGTGTTTCTGCTGCCTCTGCACCACCTGTGTCCTGCGCGCACACACGTACACACACATCTGCTGCACAGGATGCCATCACTTTCTTTTTCTGACTGTGTCATCCTCTGGGTATCTCTTCCTCCACCAGACAGTTAAACAGCTGTCCTCCTCGTGTCGAAGGTGGACCACTGGAGGGTTTGGGTCTTGGATAATACCCCATTCTCACACACACACGCACGCACGCACGCACGCACGCACACACACACACACACACACACACAGAGTCATCGGGGGCTGTTAGCTTTATAAAAGTTGTTTGTATTTTACCTGGAGAGAAGTGAGTTTGAAGCCGTGATGTGAGGACAACGAGGAGCATGTGTGTCTGTCAGGAAGAAATGTGCATTTTGGCATCTCAAACAGATGTTCTCGTTCACTGCACACACAAAGAAATACCTTTGCCGCGTGAAAGGCTTCTGAAGCCCACTTTGTTGATGGTAAACAGTTGATTTTGTTTGATTCTGGGCGGCTCAGTGGAGCGGCGGTTAGTCTCAGGGCCACCTCTTGATCTGAAGCCTTGATGTTCCTGACGTCACACTTCCTTCATGCAGGTGCTTCTCCTCGCAGCAGGATAAACTAACCAAAAGCATCTTTCTATCTTAGTGAATACACTTGCTATATCCCTGATTTTTGTAAATTTGAGTCAATGGTTGGTTGAGTTAAACATTGGTTGAGTTACAAGTTGGTTGAGTCACAGGTTGGTTGAGTTACAGTTTGATTGAGTTAAAGGCTGGTTGAGTTACAGGTTGGTTGAGTTAAACATTGGTTGAGTTAAACATTGGTTCAGTTAAAGGTTGTCTGAGTTAAAGGTTGGATGAGTTAAACATTGGTTGAGTTACAGGTTGGTTGAGTTAAACATTGGTTGATTTAAAGTTTTGTTGAGTTAAATGTTGGTTCAGTTAAATATTGTTTGAGTTAAAGGTTGGATGAGTTAAACATTGGTTGAGTTACAGGTTGGTTGAGTTAAACATTGGTTGAGTTAAAGATTTGTTGAGTCAACGGTTGGTTGAGTTAAACGTTGGTTCAGTTACAAGTTGGTTGAGTTAAATGTTGGTTGAGTTACAGGTTGGTTGAGTTAAATGTTGGTTGAGTTACAGGTTGGTTGAATTAAACATTGGTTGAGTTAATGGTTGGTTGAATTAAATGTTGGTTGAGTTCAAGATTAGTTTTTTTTTCATTCAACCTTTATTTAAGCAGGTTAATCCCATAGTTGAGTCAATGGCTCAACGAGGCTAGCCTGTATAAATAAAGGTTGAATGAATGGTTGACAGAGTTAAATGTTGGTTGAGTTAAACAGCGCACAAACAAAGCAGATAAGCCACTAAAGCCATGCTTTTATTGCACAAAGGGAAACCAACTTTATAACTATGTCTGAAACATTTTGTGAGCCGTAACTTAGTAAGAAATCTGAGATCTGAAGTAGAGAGTAACGTTGCATTCATGTGGTGTCGGAAGAATCGGACAAACGACGTTCCGAGTTGACTCAGTCAACTTTGAGCTCAAATATGATTTATTTCAAAATAGCAATGTCCACTAGATATGTTAGAAAAGTTCATTTTTTTGTTGTGAACATCAGCTTGACATTTAACTCTAAATAAAGAGCCAAATCACACTGATGACCTAAAATTCAACTCATCTGATGATGTAAACTTTAGCTCATCTGACAACGTAAACGTTAGCTCATCTGACGACATCTTATCTGTTGATGTAAACTTTAGCTCAGTTTCAATAATTCTCAGTCCAGTCATCTGGACAGTTTCTTTTGTATAGAGACGTTTCACCCTCTATCCGGAGGGCTTCATCAGTCAAGAGTTCCAGTAAACTGTTTCTCCACCAAGCAGTAAACTCCTTAAGTGGACCAACCAGTTTGCTGAAGCTAAGATGGTTTAGCTCATTTCATTCAGAATGAACAATTTAATAGTAATTTGATTTCATTCAATGATATATTTTTAAATACTTTGACGGACCGGATTAAAAAGACAAACAGGCCATACATGGCCCGCGGGCCGTGGTTTGCCATTGTCTAGGTAGGATTGTGAATTTTCATGTAAATCTTAAAGTGAACCATGTACTTTAAATATTTAAAATTATTATTTATTATTATTAGTATTTCAAACAACAAACTCTTTACATTCCCTGCCTGTGAGCAGAACTTTGTTTTCAGGGTCATTGATTCTAGAGCCTGACTGATATGGGAATTGATAGGTCTCCAAACGCCTATATCATTTTAAAATATCCACCCTACCGATATATCAGTCAAGCTCTTGATTCCTTCACTCAAACTCAAACTCGCTTCAGTTTAAAGTGTCCAGACATTTTAAAGCATATAATTCACACAGCGTGATGCACTTTTCTTGTGAATTAGATAATTCAGAACCGCTGGGAACAAGTCTGACTCTCAGCCCATTCAAACTTGTATGAATCATTCTAAATAACGGTGATTTTTATCTTCATAACTTTCAAACGACATAAAATCTGATGTTCTTTTAGATTCTTTAGCATTTAAAGAAGCCACATTTGATTAAACTGAAAAAAAGTTAACGATGTGCACAGGTATCCAATCAAGATGGCGGTGTAAGGTCTAATGCACATGTCAAACTCAAGATCCGCAGGCCAAACCTTGCCCTTGTTCCCATCTTATCTCTTCTCATTTTGCTAAAAAAAACCTGATAAATACTTCATGCAGTGCAGACTTCTCATGACAGTTGGTGAACTTCAGTGTTGTAATGTAACAAAGTAGAAATATATTGAGCATGCATCAGGGGAAAGTAGAAATACTTTGTTACTGTTCTTAGAATTTTGACATATTTTTACTTTACTTCGTTATTTATATTTTAAGCGACTTTCACTTTTACACTACATTTCCTGAATAGAATGTGTACTTTTACTTCAATACATTTCCCTTAACCATCTTAGTTACTAGTTACAGGTAGTCCCCAACTTACGTTGGTTTCAACTTACGGCAATTCGACTTTACGAACGCACTCCCGTTGAAAAGCATTGCTTCCAGTTATGGTGTTTATGCGACTTTACACTAAAAATACGGTACCGAAACAAAACTTACAGGACAAACGAAACTTACAGGAGGGAGGGAGAGAGGGGGGACCTTGACGCCCTGGAAACTTACAGGAGACCGGAGCAGAGGAGGTTAGGAGGGCGGTTTTACGTCGTGAACAAAAGGTGCAGACCTTACTGTGGGATGGACGAGTGGATGGTGTCACCAGACAGCAGAAAACAGCGGAGCTGGACCGGGAGGTGCACGAGCTAACATGCTAACAGAACTTACTGTAGGATGGACTGGTGGATGGTGTCGCCAGACGGCAGAAAACAGCGGAGCTGGACCGGAGGAGCAAGAGCCAACATGCTAACAGACCTTGCTGTAAATGCTGTGGACCGCGTGAAGCAGCAGGAAGCTGTAGAGCTCGGACGTGCAACGAGCTAACATGCTAACAGACAGAGGAAGAAATGACCAGCTCCCAGTAAGAAATTAACTATTTTTTTCCTTCATTATGGCTCCTAAATGTACTGTATGTGGTTTTTGATAATTATGTAGGGTGATGTGTTAGGATAGGCTAAGTGCTGGAAAAAAACAGAACTGTATGTATGAGGGGCCGTTTGGACGTATTTTCCGACTTACGGCGATTTTCGACTTACGAACGGGCGTAGGAACGGAACTCGTTCGTAAGTCGGGGACTACCTGTACTACAATTTAAAATGAGAAGAAATCTGATTGGACAATGCCTGTTTGTTCTTCCAGTCTGTGACGGCCACTTCTCTCCCCATGTAATCACAAACCCAGCCTCTCCCCAGCTTCTTGTCTGAAAACTGCAGCTCCTGCTGTGAACAAGCTAGATGAATACACAGATATCAACTGTTACAATAGAGCTTTGTTGACTCACAGTGGAGACACATTCCTGATAGGTGCGAAAATGATGGTAGCTGCTAAAAAGGAGAAGTTTGGTGTTCTCCAGAACATGAACTGCTTCAAGCGCATAGTAACTATTAGTTATAATATATACTATATTATTAATTCATCAGAAAGAAACAAGACATAACCAAACATAACCTAGTTCAGTAAACAAGCCAACTACACAACAATGTGAGCTTCTAACAGTTTTGTTAATAAAAGTTAATAAAGGTTGAATGAATATAATTTATTAGAATTAGACTTTTTAAATCTTTAATTTTTCAGTTCAAACTTTCCAAGTTTTTGTCATTTGATAATGAACCCACTAAATGTTGTTCTGGAAATTCTGACCATTTACTTTTTACTTAATCTTACTTTAAGTACATTTTATAAGATACAGTACATTTACTTTTAACACTGAAGTACTTTAAATGTCCAATACTTAATACTTTTACTTAAGTAATAATTTTAAAGGAGACTTTAACTTTTACCAAAGTAATTTTATGGTAAGAAATTTGTACTTTCACTGAAGTATCACTTTGAGGTACTTTATACAACACTGGTTAACTTTCGGTCACTGTTATGTTATTTGGAAAGAGCAATGCAAAACGAGATGAATCAAACTCTTGTAGAGGGACCTGCAACCAGGAGAAGATCTCGGTTATCAAGTGAAACTGGCCCCAGTCTTGAACCAAAGCTTTTTTTTTATTGTTGAAGCCGAATTTGCTCCGGGAGCTAAATATTGGGTGGATATGTGGAAGTAGCGGAGAATCATTTCTTCCATGTGATAAGAAATCATGATTAGGCAATTCTGCATTAGATATCACAAGAACGGACATAAAAGTTGTTGTAAAAGTCTGTTAAGAAACACAGCCGCCTTGTGATTTATTAGTTAAAAGTACTGTTGAGTCTCTTTGGTGTCTGCATTTGGGTCGTGACAGCTGACTAACCAGAACCTGATGAAACCCTCTGTATTCAGAAGCACACCTGTAGAAACTGAAAGCAGAGAGGTTGTGAATGTCAGGGGGTTAGAGGGTCATTAAAGTCTCATTTTCACCAGAAAAACTCAACCTTAGGTCTAAAGAGGGGAAAATGTATTTTTGGTTATTCTTGGGTCGTTCGGTGATGAGAGCAGAAATAATTGCCTCTGCTGCCTCAGCTGAAACCCTGCATTATGAGCTGCTGCTGTTAATTAAAACCTTCATTTAACTGTTTGTGTTTCTTTGACAGATTCTCTCTTGGCCTTCTTCCTCGTTCCTTTTTTCTCGTTATCTCCCTTCAGAGGCGTTTTCTTTAATGCGACGAGTTCGTGACGGGAGGAAGAATCGACAGTAAATTACAGGCAGACAGACTTCAAGCTTTAAGGTCGACGGAATAAAAGAACAAGAAAAAAAAAAACCTCCCTGACTTTGCATCGGCTCTTCGACGCCCACAGCTTGTTTACTTTTCTCTTTATGTTTCGTCTGCTGAGTTTTCCGACGCCTGATTTGCTGATGGACACAACAGCAGCGGTTCGACGACGGCGCTTTCTGCTTTTTGAATTCACAAATGTGTCTTCGTGTCTCAGCCGAACTCGGCAGACGACCTTTGCCTTGAGAACAGAGGAGAGCAGAACACGATCTTTTGTGCACAAAGAAGTCAAGAGAGCGACGGAACCCGCTGTAGAAAAGGCTGATGTTTCGCTCTCACTGCTCCTTCCTTCATCAGCTAAAGTCAGGAAGTTAAAGTTCAAAGGTTTTAAATCACACAACAGCTCATCCAAAAGCAAGTTTTGTCAGTTTGGAGCACACCAGTGTGGAAAGACACCAGCAATGATCTGCTGTTGCTGCTTACCAGTCTACGAGGGGTTAAAGGTCACATGGTGTCCCCAATTTTTTTATTCATAACATTTGAGAGTTCCCAAGAGTGGCAGCAAATTCACCCCGAAGGTCAGACTGTGCAGTCTTCAGAGAAATGAGCTCCGTTTAGTTTTTTTCTTAACCCTCAAATTGTTGTTTATTTTTATGACAAAAACTCTTCAACCTTTATAAACTTGCATTTATTTGGTCCACCATAAACTACATCATCCTAAAATACAAAGATCAAACCTAAATGTTTTTTTAATTTCATTTTAGCACCTTGTGGGTCTTTTCAAAACTCCACAAGTCAGTTTTTTTAATCTAATCTATTTATTCTAGAATCTATTTTTCTAGAATTTATTGTAGAGAATCTATTTATTTCATGGTAATTTTTGGAAGGAAAAAATAATTTGAGTTTTTTTTAAATCACCTTTTGACACACAAAAATCCAGTTTATGGAAAAGAAATTAATTTTCTTAAAATGTGATAAAATGTGGGATTTAAAAAGATAATGGGTTTCAATGGCTGGATTTCCCTTCAAAGAAACACTAAAGGGAAGTAAAGTGGCCAAAATCATAAAAATAACAAAACAGAAGTAAAGATGTGGCTTATTTTTCCCCACAAGACTTTTTGGGGGGTTAAACAGGTTTCATTTTTTATGTTTTCTTTTCAATAAAAGGCCAACCTTGCTGCGGTCAGTGTTGACAACTTATGACTTTGTCATCGTAGTTCGTGAGTTTTCTGCCTCCTCTGGAAACTTTGTTTAGTTTCAAATCAGTTTATTTCTACAGCTCCAAGTTCAGAAAATGTCTCAGGGCACTGAACAGAAACATTCACATTAAAAAGCCAATTACAGTAGTCAAAGTTCTTTATGTAAGGAAGCCAGCAGATTGTGTTGAAACTTCATTTTGTTGCAGTCTCCCATCCTGAGCAAGCACAAAGGCAACAGTGAGAAGGAAAAACTCCCTTTTAACAGGAAGAAACCTCCAGCAGAACCAGAATCAGGATGAGCAGCCATCTGCTTTGACCGAAAATAAAGGTCAAATCGAGAAAGCTCGACAAATCAAGTTACTTTTCTCGATGTGTTTGGAAACTTGTAGAGGCGGCGCATGAAGACGCTGATCATTCTGCCGTCGCTGTCCTCGGCGAGTGGCCTCCTGCAGCGAAAGCAGCTGCAGTCAGTGGAGACCCGCTAACGGGTTTGTCTCTTTCTGGTCCATTTCGATTGCCAATGTTTTCAAGTTGAAGTCATCTTTACAACGAATGTTAAAAAAATGTTTTAGTTGTGACAATTACAGTTTTTAAAAAACAAAACAACAACAACTCCAAAATCAACAGCAGAAAACAACTAAACAACCTTACCAATGTCCTTTAGGAACAATGTTCCAGCCCCAAGCCTGAATGAACAAGCTGTCTGCTCATGTCCCCGTCACTCAAAGATTTGAACAGTGAATGTTTGTAGGTTTAGAGATGAGTGTTTTTTTCTGGACTGGAATTGAACAGAGAATGTAGTAAACCTTCATGTTTTTGGTGAAAGATATTCTGATAACGAGGAGTTACTCTGTGGAGAAGAATAGAGGTAGTTTTTTTTTCTTGTCCAAGGCAGCACGGAGTGCCGGGTCCTGGAGAGTGGAGGGAGCCTTTTTATCCACCACCAGGAGTGGAGCCAGGGGGTGGCCAGTGGTGGCCTTGACCACAGTTGATTAATCTTCAGCCACCCCAGTCATCATTCTTCTTCAGTCTTCATGACTGAAGAAGTATTTTGGCTAAAAGCCCATACCGTCCAAAAAGAATCTTGAGACAGTGATCCGTGCATTCATAACATCCAGGCTTGATTGCTGCAATGCGCTTCAGTCCTCCATTGCACGTCTACAACTGGTCCAAAATGCTGCAGCCCAATTTTTAATTGGTACAGGCCATAGAGAGCACATTACACCAGTTTTGGCCTCCCTGCACTGGCTCGGATCCAGTTCAAAATACTCACGTATGTTTTTAAATCACTGAACAGTTCCGCTCCATCTTATCTCACTGATCTTCTGCAGCCATATGTCCCACCACGCTCTCTGAGGTCAGCAGACCAGAGGCTTCTTTCAGTTCCAGAAACCAGTCGTAAGCTCAGAGGTGACAGGGCTTTCTCAGGTGCAGGTCCAAGACTGTGGAATGAGTTGCCACTGAGTGTCAGGCAGGCTCCCACACTCTCAGTCTTTAAGTCTCGCTTGAAAACCCACTTCTATTCTCTTGCCTTTAACACTGTGATTTGTTTTGATCCTCTCTGTGCTATACAGTGTTGGCCATTTTAGTTAGTTTCTGCTGCTATTTTATATCTATATTATTATTTTATGTTTTCCTGTCTGCTGTGCTTTTTGTTTCTATCGTACAGCACTTTGGTTGGAATTGTTGCTGTTTTAAGTGCTCTATAAATAAATTGGTAAGGTATGGTAATAAAAAAACAGTAAACAAGTTTGCAGCTTCTTTTTGCAGAGAAAAACAACTTTTTACACCAAGGCACGAGTTTCAAACGTGAATTTTGGAGCTTCGACAAGACGGAGGTTTTTTTTTCCCGAGGTCGACCTGTTAGCTTTATTTACGGTTTATCGTGACAGGTCTAATTAATTTATATGATAATTATGGGATCAGGTAATTAATTTATTTATGGTGGTTTCACCCTAAAGAGCACTGCAGGGCTGTAATGTTTCTGTGAGGTTATCTAAAATAATTCTGACAAAATAAAAACTGTTCAGGAAAAGGTGTTTACAGACAGCACCAAAAAAAAAAAAAAGCAATACTGCGATGTCGGCGGCCATCTTGGATTAAGGGAAACTTTCTTATGCCTAGATGTAGCCACACACCAAAATGGAAGTCGGTCCCCTCACTTATTTTTCAAATATTACGCTCATGACATTTACAGATGGACGGACAGTACGTCCAATTCTGCGTTTTGCTCCAGGATGGGGGACAAATAAAAAATGGACAAAATTAAATGCATGGCTGATCTTTTCCCCATGAGACCTCCTGACGATTAGTCACCTGATTAACGAGCAGAGCATTAGAAACAGAGGCAGCAGTGCTTGATCTGAAGGACTTTGGGGTTTGAAGGAGTTCCACAGAAACAACAGCAGCTCAAAGACGGCGTCCACGTTTTAACATCCTGTCTCTGCAGGATGAGCGCTGCATTCAGGGAGCGTCAGATAATCTGAACTTCTGTTACCTGAACACCACGAATACCTCATGGACATCTTCAACAACATCATCATAACAGGTTTCAAAACACCAGGGAGCAAACCTCATCACAACACCGAGTAATGAATCTCACCACAACACCGGGTAACAAGTTTCATCACAACACCGGGTCACGAACACCAAGAAAAGAAGACACACCAACTCCACAGAAATGTTTCCAGAACAGAATCCAGGCGGTTCCAGGAGGTCGGTCTCGGTGCTGCGACCCCGATGCTGTTTGTGTCAGACGCAGCTGTTCTGTTCTGATGATGTGACTGGACCTAAAACCAGTAAGAGTGTGCATGTGCGTGTGTGTGACGTAGATTTCCACTTCCTGTTCAGATGTTCAACAATGGGCCTTCTGTTCCCACAACGACAGAAATAGAGTCTGGAAACCAGAGAGGGGATCATGTGTCTGCGTGTACGGATTGGGTTTCAGCTGCTGGTGAAGAACTTCAGCTCCCCTGAAGGAGAAACAGCTGATGTTCTTCCTTCGGTTGTTCTGAATTCTTTCATGACTGAGCTGATTTAAAAACAGTAACCAACTATTAACGAGCCCACGCAGCTGTAGCTCCAACAGACGGGTCGGTGCCGTTAAAACTCCAACGGGTCTCTGACGTCACCATGAGCTCACATGAACTTGTTTACCAGCTGTGAGAATAAAACCAGAACATCTTCCCAGAATCATATATCAGCTCCTAACATGGATATTCTGGTTCTGTTGTGGAATGTTCTCACAACCCGGCGCAGCGGCTGGCCCAAAGCCCGGATCATGTGCAGGACATGCTCAGTTTCCCCTCAGATCGAGTTGGAAATAAGCTAATAAGATTCATTCACTTCAAACGATTTCAGAACTTTTCATTCTTCAGATGGAGGTTCTGATCCAGCTGCAAAAACCACATCTGTTCAGTCCATGATCATCTCTGATTATGGACGACCCATTCTGACTGTATCTGCTTTATTCTGACATGCACTTCTGTTCAGACTACTTCCTGTTATTAGACATCGCAATACAGGTAACAAAACTGTTTACAACACCAGGTCACAGAACAAAACTCAATACAACACCAGGTCACAAAATTCTATACAACACCAGATAACAAAACTCAACACAACACCAGGTCACAGAATTCTATACAACACCGGGTAGCAGAACCTAATACAACACCAACTAACAGAACTCTTCACAACATCAGGTAACAGAAATCAATACAACACTGGGTAGCAGATCTCTTTAAAACACCAGGTCACAGAATTCTATACAACACCAGGTAGCAGAACTCTTTACAGCACCAGGTAACCAACCTGATCTCATCAATTGACTATTGTAGCTTGTGGATGAGTTGGGAGCTCCTATAGGCTCAGTGAGCTGTCAATCAAAGGCTAAGGATGCTGGGTACATTCTGAAATCACCATATCAATAATGTTACCATAGAAACCGACAGATTAAAGAGAATACAGGAAAGATTTCACAGCTACAGCTGACAGGAACTGATGCAACAACAATCTGAGTTATATAATGAGTAAATTAGTTTTGGGTTCTACTGTTTTACAGAACTGGACTGTTGGAAATTTACAAAGTAGTCAAATATTATTTCTGTAAAGATAATAGTTATTGGTGAGCTGACTCCATATCCTGAAGGCCCTGGACCAGATCTTCTGTGGTCAGGGTTTGGACTCACGGTGAAACTATTGTTGACGTTCTTGGTGCTGGACTCAGCCACGCTGGCATCCGTCAGGTCCACTTCGTCAAAGATGATGGACTGCAGACAGACAGGAAGTCACAGATGATCGATCAGGAAGCACTTCCCTATCAGTTCTGATCAGTGAACAGATTTCTAATCAGGCTCCGCCCACCACTCGCCTATTTGAGGACTCACCTTGCTGGTCTGGGCGTAGTACAGCGTCCGTCCTCTCAGCTTAAAGTATCGTCTCTTCCAGCGCTGGAAAGAGTTGGTCTGTTTCAGCAGAGTTCCCTCCTTCAGAACTGTCTGTAAAGAAACAGGAAGTGAGGGGCGGAGCCTCATCATCGATTTCAGAAATGTTCATTTTAAACATAGTCAAGGAGAAAGAAGTCCACCTTCGGGTTTTTGTATCAGAACATAAAAGCTATAGACACTCAATGCTGAGAGATGAATGACAGCTGAAAGAGCTGAAAGAGCTGAAAGACAGCTGAATGACAGCAGAATGACAGCTGAATGACAGCTGAAAGAGCTGAAAGAGCTGAAAGAGCTGAAAGACAGCTGAATGACAGCAGAATGACAGCAGAATGACAGCTGAATGACAGCTGAAAGAGCTGAAAGAGCTGAAAGACAGCTGAATGACAGCAGAATGACAGCTGAATGACAGCAGAATGACAGCTGAATGACAGCTGAAAGAGCTGAAAGACAGCTGAATGAGAGCTGAAAGACAGCTGAATGACAGCTGAATGACAGCTGAATGACAGCTGAAAGAGCTGAAAGACAGCTGAATGACAGCAGAATGACAGCTGAATGGCAGCTGAATGACAGCTGACTGAGAGCTGAAAGAGCTGAAA
>JAVCKU010000070.1:239071-249420 GCA_032273985.1 Hypsolebias coamazonicus
TCCGACTTACGTTAAAATCGAGTTACGAACGGTTTGTAGGTACGGAACCCATTCGTAAGTCGAGGACTACCTGTATTATTATTATTATTATTATAATTATTATTATTATTTGTCTCGCGGTCTGTTTCAGCACAGAGAACACAAACCAACCCCTGGAGAACATGAAACACAAGAACTCGTCAGACACATACCCAAACATGTTCGAGATGGAGTCGAGAAGTCCAGCGGGAGGCGGCTGGGACATCTTCCTGCCGTGAGACACACACATTTTAAAAAAGGACGACCCGTGGGACCGGACCAGGAGGAAGCCACTGAGTGGACCTGCAGAACTGAACCGCAGGACGGAGCAGCCTCTGCAGAAGACCTGTCACCTTCTGTGGACTACGATCAGACTGACCCAGACTGACCCGGGATAATTCAGGATGATGTCAAACTGAATTCAGATTATTTCACAATAGTTTCACAATGAATTCAGGATAATCTTCAGATGTTGTGAGCCTGATCCACGAATGATCTCACGCTGGTTTCAGGAATATCTTGATCACCTGCAGACTCACCTCAGAGTCTTGCCCACCGGCCGGTTGGGGGATGTCTCTTCTACTCCATTCCCTCCATCCTCAGCCAACACCTCAATGTCGTCATCCCTGAAGAGGAGGACACACACGTTCAGACCACGTTCAGGCTCGGGATCAAACAGAACCCAGAAGAAGAGTCACTGACGGCTCGATGGGGAGCGGTTCCTTGGCGGCGTCAGCCAGCTCCTTCTGCAGTTTGGCCTGTCGGCGCCTGGAACACAAACAGCGGCCATCACACCACAAAGACCCCAACATCTGTTCCCACAGAGGCTCCGCCCACCTGCTGTCCTTCTCATTCTCTGCGTTTAGTCGGTTGGCCTCCTGAGCCTTCTCAGCCATCCAGCGGGACACCAGCTCCTGGTTGTCCTCCGTGGTCTTCCTCAGTTTCTCCTCCAGAGCTGAGAAGGTGATCTGCAGGGCGTCATACTCGTCCTTCAGCGTCTGGTTGGCCTGCTCCAGCTCCTGCGGGAAAACAGAAAGTTACTGTGGTCATGTGACCAAGGACACAGGAAGTCGCTACAGTCACATGATCAGGTCAGCTGACTGCTCTCAAACTGATGAAGGTCTCAGGTTGAAAACTTGAGATCAGCTCCCTCCTCCTCCTCCTCTTTATGCTCCATGTAGGTTGGTTGTGTTGGATGTCAAACATCACAGAGAGGCTGCAGAGTCTCAGAGCAGCTTCTCAATGATGTCACATCCTGTGTGATGTCACATCCTGTGTGTCAGCAGCTGCTGGACCCATTGCTGCATCACTGGAGCATGATGGGAGCAGAGAGCGAGCTGCTGGGAGCCAGAGGCAGCAGAGGATTGTGGGCGATCAGACCTTTTACTCCTCATCATTGACCTTCATCAGGTGAGAGCACCTGAGTCTAGGCGAGGTGGACGTACCTGCAGGCTGTTCCTCAGCTCCCGACAGTCTCCCTCCAGGCTGGAGATCTGCTGCTGATATTCCAACATCCTGAAACAGGACCACAAGTTATCGGCTGCTGCAGGTGATCGCCTCTGCTCAGGTGTGTGTGTGTGTTCCCTCACCTGGCCTCATTGCTCTGGATCTCTCTGTCCTTCTGTTGGATCTGGTTGTTGAGCTCGATCACACTCTGAGCCAGCTGCACAACAAGAGACATTCAGTCCTAAAATCCCTGGAACGTGTCACCTCCCCCCCCCACCACAGGACAGGTGTGGATGGTGACGTGACTTCCTGTGACTGACCTCTCCTCGTTTTTTGTGCAGCTCCGTCAGCTCCTCCTGATGGCGAATCCTCATCTGAGCCATTTCCTGCTGCAGGGCCGAGTCCGTCGGTCTTAGGGGTCAGGACACAGTGAGGGCGGGACACAGGAGGACAGGACACAGTGAGGGCGGGACACAGGACACAGGGAGGACAGGACACAGGAGGACAGGACACAGGAGGACAGGGCACAGGAACAGTGTTAAAGAATGTGTCACTGTGGACGAACTGATCTGATTTAGGACCGTCAGAATGTCTTCATTAGTCTCTGTCCATCCCCGACGTCTCACCCGGCCTCATGTCCCCTCTGGACATCATATTTGTCCGTCTGGTATCTCTCTGTGAGGACGGTTTGCAGGTCCGATCTCTCCAGGAGACGATTGTCTGAAACAACCAACATTGATCAATTTTGTGTCCTCTGCGTGTGTGTCCTCTTTGTGTGTGTGTGTGTGTGTGCGTGTCAGACTCACACTGGTGGACGATCTCCTCGAAGGTTTGTCTCTGAATTCGGTCTCTGAGCTTCAGCTGCTCTGAGATGTGTCTCTTCCACTCCATCACCTCCTGAACAACCAATCAGAACAGTTTCTTTCGAAGGCCACGCCCACTGCTCTAGAATCACAACCAATCAGATCAGTTTCTCAGGGTTCAACCAATGAAATCGCTATTTTCAATTCAGAGCTTTTTTTTATTTTTTATTTTATTTTTTTAAACTGGAGACCAGGTCTGGCGGCTCTGATCAGCAGGTGTTACGGTAAAATAAAATTAACATTTGAAATGTAATTGACAGCTCAGGTAATGGGCTGTCAATTACTCTGAGAGGAAAGTTTCATTGTTTGTTTTTCTTGGTCTATTTTCTTGACCTGACCCAGCTGCTGCAGCTGGACCGGTTCTGGGCAGAAATTCTGTTTACATGTTGTTTATTAATGTAAACAACAACAAACGTTCCACAAAAGGACCTGGTCTTACTTTCAGAGCTCAGACTGAGGTCACAGACAGGAACCAACAGTAAACCTGTGTGCTTTAAGGACCCTGGACAGCCCCCTGGACCCCGTGGGACCCCAGACCCTCATAACTGGGGGGCACCTGGACTCGGATTGTTAGCCCTAGATTCCTGTGTTGGAAAACTTGGGACTGAGGAATCAGGAAAGAACTCAACCAGCAATGAGTCCTGGTTCCTGGAACTGGTTCTTCGTGATCGACATGAACACAGTACGGTCTATGAACTACGGAAACCCAGAGATCACGTGAAGCTGCGCTTATTAAAATCATTAAACACGAATGTTTATAGATGCTGAAGAAACAAACACGTGATCACTCAGGTGGAACTCACCTGTCCTCAAATCTGTACAGCAGGGAAGAAGCGCAGCGGGTCAGAACCAGAACCACCACATCACTTCTCCAGACAGTTAGCATCAGCTGCTAACAGACTAAGCCGGGTTCTTCACACTACAGCTGCCGGTAAATTCCCGGTAAATTACAGTGACTCAACACGTTAGCATTAGCATGTTAGCTGCGGAGATCCGCCCCCCCATAAAAGAATTAAGTGACGTCACTCACAGAGTCCGCGAGCGCCCCGAGGGTCGGCAGTCCTTCTCCGTTTGTTTCCGGTCACCGAACAGGGATCCCTCACGGTTCTGGACGGTTAACGGTTCCGTTTATATCCCGAACCAATTCCAGCTGCTGCCGCAGCTCTCCGCCTTGCGCCATTTTGGCTTTGACTAACACTTCCGGGAGGAAACTGTACAGTGACGTCATCACATAGGTCGCTGCTTCGCGTTGTTTTTGCTGTTGCAAATTGGCTCTATGGCGCTCCATGCGGTCACATCGGGGATCGCAGCCATCTTTTATAGTTTAAAAGAAAGCTGTTTCTGTATTGAACGTTTTTTGATTTTTATCATGTCCTGGATGACTGAGAATCTTCACCAGCATATATTTGATAGTTTTATAGTTTATATTTTATAGAAATAAGTTTACCTCACTGAGCCTTGAGGACTCAAGAAACCTGTTTTAACTAATTCACAATTGTTCAACAAAAAGACTTAAATAGCAACTTAACAATTTTTGTTCCAATCATCTACATCGCCCTACAATCTGGCTGTTTTTACATTTTCTTTTAAATACCATTTTATTTTTCACTTGTTAAAAAAAATTCACTGTGATGGACTTGCGACCTGTCCAGGGTGTACCCCGCCCCTCGCACTGTGGTTGCTGGACATGGGCACCGGCGACCCCCGTGACCCTAAATGGAAGAAGCGGGTAAAGAAAATGGATGGATGAATGGACATTTAACTCTGCATGTCATCCCTGAAATTCTGAGGCACAGAATCACAAGTCCAAGTGTGAACTGTGTCACAGAGTAAACACAATAAAAACATGTATTATCTGCAGCATTGTTCTTTAAAATGACTCAATACTATTAATGTATTACAGAAAATATACATACAGTATGCACACTTAATGATATTGTAGACCATTACATTAGGTAATATTTTCAGCAAGTACTTTTACTTTAATACTTTAAGTATTTTTAAAAGCAAGTACTTATTTACTTTTAGTAAAAATATTAATGTGGTACTTCTACTTTTACTAGAGTACATTTTTGTCTGTTTATTTGTACTTTTACTTAAGTACTGTGTTTAAGTACTTTCTCCACCACTGGATGGCACACGCTCATGTCAAATATCACATGACATTGTGCATCTTTTTTTTTCTTCTTTTTTTAGGTTTTATCAAAATGGCTATAACTCTGTCGACATAAGTTCATCACAAAAACTAGCATGAAAGGTGATGGGTGATCTGCATGTCTTTAAGGAATGCTAGGGCTTTGATTTGTTTGGTTTCCAGTGCATCAGAACACAGCAGAGCCATGAAGAATGTGTTTTTGCATTGCTTTTATGAAATAAGCTATAACTTTCCAAACAAAAAAGTCCTCACTGAGCTTATGATATCATTCAGCAGAGCTTCGTGTAACTGAAACAATGCCTTCAGCCTGCTGGGGTTTAAACTGCGCAGCAGATTATTTCTCTCCTTCTAAACGCCTGGGGGTCTTCACGTCACTAAACAAATCCAAGTTATGGAATGATTAATGTGAGGGGAAAAGAATGACTGATTCATGAATTTACCAGACTTGTTTGTTGAAAGGTTTAATGTAAAATATACAACAAAATTATGACGTTTTAAACCACAGACTTGTTTACACAAACAGTTTTAAAGGATAATGAATCCCTTGTTCTTATAAAGTGGATGTCAGTTGTTTCTGGTTAATAAAAGGCCAAAGTGTACATACTGAAACAAAAAGGGGAACTTTAGAAAGTTTAATATGACCAAATAAATCTTTAAAGATCACCATTTTATTAGAAAATTATACTACATGTATTTAAATTATAAAGTGTTTTGGGAGATTTTTTTATGGTTTTCAGGTGATGTGGGTTTTTATATAACACTTAGAAACGCTGCATAAGCTCAATGTATTGTGCAGAGCTGTACAAGTTGTGTTGTGCAAAAGTTGCTTCAACTTTTATTTTTCATTTACTGGTAAATTGTTGTTTACCGGTAAACATTATTGTTTGTCAGTTGATCCGTGATCTGATTTTCTGGCATCACTATGTAACTATGAAGGTAAATTAGTCTCAAACGTAGTTACAAATGTGTACTGCAAGGTTCACAAATCCATAAACACTTTTTCAAATGTTCACATTTCTATTTGCACAAGTAGGAATAATCTACATGTGCATACAAAATAGTCCAATACACGTGCACAGAGCACCTGCTGTGGACAAATCAGTCGACATGAGCGCACGGATCAGCTGCCTGTGAATGAGACTTTTGAGACTTTCTTACGTTCCAGATGCACAAAGATAATGCTGCGTTCATGTGCTGGTGAAAAGCTGGGACATCAGAGCCTTACCAGATTTGCTGGGTTACGGGGAAAATGTCATGTTTCTGCCCACTTCATGTCACGTTTCTGCCTTGTCATGCTCTGCTCTCAAGCTTCGCATCTCAACCACACCCACTTAGACCCAGTCCCAGCTCGCAGCCATCATTTCACCCCACCCGACCTGGCGAATTAACAGCAATTACAGGTCCGAACCCGAAACCCCCTGGACATTTTTAATTAAGCTTTGACTGCTTATATAGTTATTAACGGTCGGCAGATGCGCACGGCTGAATAAAAGGGACAGAAGATCGGAGCTGTGGGGGTGTTTGTCCTTTCATGGCTGTCAAAGAGCATTAAATCCCTATTTCTGCATGCATTCTGCATTATTTAGGCACAGACTCTGCTCTGACATGTCTGATTTGGAATCTCAACTGTTTCGATCATCGGCCGCATGCGTCTGCTGAGTGCAGTGGCTGAATGTCCATTTGGGCGATGGATCGCTTCCTGGCAGTACCGGTAGTCCCATCTGAAGCTTAACTGAACTTTATTTAACCTCTTTAAAGGGCGGTCAATTTGCGGACAAATGGCTGTGTGCGGCCATTTGACAAGCCATTTTGCCATATAATAGGACGGTATGGCAAGCCATTTTGCCATGTAATTGGATCGCCAGCTGCGGGCATCCACTGACGCAATCAAAAGCCCAACATGGCTCTCGCACGCCCATCCAGCACATTATTATGGCCCGGCCCGGCCCAAATTCAGGTCTGGCCGGGCCGTGTCAGGCTTCAGTCCTGAGTTAGAAATGACAGCTCTAGTTCCTGGAACCAATAAAAGCGTCTGATCTGTTGAACTCAGAGAGAACTGTGGGACATATGGCTGCAGCAGATCAGTGAGATAGGAGGCTGAACAGTTCAGAGATTTAAAAACATACAGAAGTATTTTGAACTGAATTCCAAAGTGAACTGGGAGCCAGTGCAGAGAGGCCAAAACTGGTGTAATGTAACTGGTTCAACATTGGGCTGTAGCATTTTGGACCAGTTGTAATCGTGCAGTGGAGGTCTGACTTTGGACATATGGGCTTCAATTTAGACAGTCGCCTCAACTGAAAAAAACAAAACAGGATTTTTACAGTCGTGTTTACGTGACTGTTAAATTTCATGGAAGGGTCCATTATCACTCCCAGATTAGTGACTGTAACGGGGCTAGAGAGGAGAGGTCGATGCAGCGGTTCTTGATCGTGCCATTAGGAGGAAACAACATGACTTCAGTCTTCTTCTCATTAAAACTTAAAAAACTTAAAGACATCCAGTCCCTGATGTCAGCCAGGCAGTCAAGAAGAGGTTGAATAGATGTGTGCTTCAAAGGGAAGTAAACATGTGACCGCTGGTGGAATCAAACCCCCAACTCTCCCGTTGGAGGGCCATCGCTCTAACGACTCAGCCACAGCAGATGTGCCATCTTGAACTTAAACACCTGGTTTAGTGTTCCAGGATGTGCAGAGAAACTGGAGCGTTTTTGTCTTTTCCTTTTGTCCTCACACACTGAAGCGTGACACCCGATACCTCAGCACGTCAACTTTATGCGTCCGCAGACTGAAGTTATTGTAAAGAGTCCTCATTTCCTCACTTTCCCATGAGAGCACAATAGATTTATTATTCTCATATTTCCAAGCCCCCTCTCTTTCACTGCTCTTTAAATCAATGTTGAATGTGTAGCATTTCCATCCCAGAGGACACGCTCTTTGAATCAGTCACACACAGATGACTGAACAAGCCCAGGCCTGACTCCTCGAGGTCTCTGATGCAGCTCAAGGTTTCAGAAAACAAGATTAGGTAAACCATCATCCATCTATTCGTCCATCATTTCTCAACGTTAGATAATCCTGGTCGAAATCTCGTCCATGAAACGCTTTTTTTTTTCAGGAAATATGATTTTTTTTAGATTTCCTCTTTGATAAAACACCGTTGCTGGTTGCTTAAAGAAAATAAAATGTAATGCGGTCAAAGTTGGAAAGCATGTATTATTTTCATAGAGCCTATTGTTTACCTCAGTCATCTCTCTGGTTGGCTAAACTGAGGGTTGGAAGGTTCCATTGTGTAAAAATGAAGGCAAAGTGTGATTTTTATTTGCTTCCTACAGAGGGCATAGGATTAAAAGGGCTGTTTCAGGCAAGTTCACTTTGCATGCACTGTGGGAGAGAGGAGAAGTGGAACCGACGAGGTGAAAGGGAATGTGCCTGTTTAGTCATGGGGGTTTTAGGGGTCTACCATTGTTGGGCTCCCCTGCAGACGAGGAAAGAAGCTGTCTTTTTAAATGCACAGGAGTCTGATGTCAGGGGAGAGAGTGAAGGGAAAGAGGGGGGAGGAGGCAACCCAGCTCAGCGATTTCAGAAGCCAAACAGAAAAGAGACACCTCAGACACACATGCAAGACAACAAGAAAGCTGCATTTTATTCTTTTCGCTTTGGATTATTTCCTGCCGGAGCTTTAATCCCACCTGGATTATCTCATCGCCAGATGAGAAGCAGGAACGCTCTCGGCGTGTTGAGGGGCAGAGGACTGAGGATGCTGTGCATAAAGTGAAGAGCTCTTTATCATCCCGGTGTTTTGCTCCTGATGCGAGCAGCTCGTCCTCTGCAGTGCACCACGGCGAGTTCACCTCCTCGGACACGGGAGGCCACGCTGTGAGGCAGAGAAGGGAGAGAGCTCTGTGGGGTAGCAGGTGGATGGAGAGCAGGAGCAGGCAGGGGGGGCAGGGGTAGGAGAGCCAGTTGATGATGGGAGCCAACGAGTCCATGGAGACAGGACAGAACCCCTGTCCCTCACAAGAACACATGTGAGTTTCACATTTTCTGCGTTTCTGCTCAGAGTTTGAATGAAAAGAACATTTTCATCCTGAATCTGTTTTGTTTGCGTCTCCTTCCAGAATGAAACCAGTCAGGACTGAACGCGTCATTGTTGTTGCTTTAAGGTTGTAAATAAGGATCTCAGCACGTGCACAGCCACACGCATACACCAGTTTTCTGCTACGCTGTGTAATATATAAGCCTGCTTCAGACGAGCGGCGTTCCACAGGGAGGGTGGTGGGGTGATGTTTTGTTCTGTAAGGAGGACGCGAGCGGCTGGTGACGGTGCTGAAATAGAACACGCTGTGTGGGGGTGGAGGGCGACTCATCAGAGGATGGGAGAGATGGAGCAAAGAGTGCAGCTCATCTCAAGAGGGATGGGGGTGGACTGTTCGGAATTAAAACATGGCGTAGCAGTTTGTCTTCTATTTTAAAGGTAGTCGATGCAAAGTCACAAAGAAAAAAACAACAAAAATCATAAAGCAAAACAAATCCTCCACATTACTTCCTCTCATTAATAGTTAATGTGTTGACAGTTTTCTTTTCTTTCACATTTAGCAGCAGATTCGTTCTTTTATTTCCACCCAAATGTCTTCTTCGAGATCGTACACTTGTTCACTTATTTGTTTACCTGCACAGATAAGATGTTGTCCTGTCACGTGACTCGAGCGTCCACGTAGTTTTCATTGTTTCAACCGTGCTTTGTTGACAGTGAGTGCAGACCCACGGTTGATTCTCAAACGTCTTCAGTCTGCACCGTTTTCATGTGCGATTTCATACTTTAGAATGAGCACCTTTAAAGCTCTACAAATGGCTCAAACAGGCTAAACTGCTATCAGAAGTTTAGCTTTGTAAGCATTTTATAGGTTTCTATGTCACCGACAAGAAGAACCGCACATACACACTTTATAAAGTATTCAGACCTTTACGTCTTTTAATTCACAAACGGTTAAATCAGTCAAACTGTGCAAAAAGAATTTCTGTTAAATCTCGTGTGATCTTCCAAGATGTATTGCTTTTGTATTTCCATTAGGAATCAAATCTCGCAGCCCCCACTCAGCTGATCCATCTTGCAGGTTTCACCCTGACTTGATGTGTCTTGATGTGCCATCTGCTTGTAGTCTGTCTCAGATTAGACTGACTCGGAGATTATCTGTGTCTGACACACTGGTTTTATTGTCTTCTTTGTTTTGAGGCCAAATAAACAAAAGAAAGATCCCAGACTCCAGAGGTCAGCTCTTGGTGATCAAAACACAGAGAAGAGAGAGAAAAGTTGAAACATCAACAGATTTCAGTCAGGTTCTGTTTCTGTGATCCATACACGGAGCAGAGTCTTTGGGCTTCTGTTACAATGTTTTTAACATTTATATAATTTTTTTTACAAGGTAAACACTTAATGTGAGCTGCCACCTGTAAACTACATCATATCAGTGTGTAAAGTTTGTTAGATTAAAGCAGGATTGCTGTAGTTTACAGTTATGATGTAATATTTTATATTTACCAGACATTCATTGGAATTGAAGCACAGGAGCGCCCCCTGGAGTCCTGTTTACGTTCTGCAATGGTTAAAGCACGTGTTTGAATTTTACTAGTGTTTGTCTTTTTTTTTTTTAACAACACAGATCACTGTAACATGTTACAACCCTCTTGTTAGTCACATCCAGATACATCTGAATTTTTTTTTTAATTCCAACTAAGGGACTGTTTATTAATAATTGCCTGGACCTATAATGGATTTTCCTGTTTATCTGAACAAAAAGATTTCTTTCTGCATATTTTTCTCTTTAAATCCTAAAAAAAAAAAAACAACAACAAAAAAAAACAAAA
>JAVCKU010000070.1:411437-421790 GCA_032273985.1 Hypsolebias coamazonicus
GCCCGTTAGCCTAGCTGCGCCTGTTAGCTTCGCCCGTTAGCGTAGCCCATCCAAAACAAAAAGGCTGCTGCAGCTTTCTGTCCTCCTTTTACCATGTTAGCTCGGTGTCCATCCGACATTTTAGGATGCCAGGCGGACATCGACGCGAGCGCTCGGCCGTAGATGGCCTCACCGCCGCGTAGCACATATCCCCGCACGCGCCGCCATTTCCTATAACACTGTAACTGCCTGCCGGACCGGAAACAGGAAGTTCACCGATAGGCATAAAACACTAAAAATAATAATAAAACTAATAATATGTTATTTATAAAGCCATTTACAACAACCACAGCTGCAACAATGTGTTGTACACATGAAAAAAGTACGTAAAATTAAAAAAAAAAAAAAAAAAATATATATATATATATACAGTATATATAAATATTTTTATTATTATTATTATTAATTATGATGCGGGTCATAAACGAGAAATGCCGGGAACCGAGCCGGCCGAAAATCGAGGCCCACCTGTATAAGGCAAATGTGGAAAACTAAAAACAGGAACATGTACTCCACATATTATTAATTTCCAATCCTTTAATGTTTTATTTACGTCTAATTTTATTGCCTGTTTTCATGCTGTGCTTTGATTTGTTCAGCACTTGTTTTAAATGTTTTATAGATTTAAAGTTGAATAGAATATTTTACAGCACAGAAGACTATACTGTTTCATACCAACCATCTTAAACTGGTCAATAAGTGAGGAAAATAAGGGTGATTATTTTTTTTGCTCCACTTTTATTATTTGCATTCGTTAAAACTAAGAGCTCCAAGTCAGGTTACTGACCAGTAACAAGTTAACACACTTCATGGATATTCAAGCACTAAATTCATCCTGAACTGTCAGACTCATCAGCTGAATTCTGAATATGGACGAAACTGAATTAGCTTTAAAAAAAAATAATTCCAAAACAATCAAAGTAAGAAGCTTCAACAACAATAAACAAAATTGAACAACACAAATCGATGAAGGTTAATAATTGGGAAAATAAATAGTTTGACAAAGCAAAGTAATAACTAAAACAATAATGAATAATTAAACAGTCATTACCTAGTCAAAGATTAATTATCTTTTATCTAAGGCTAAATTAATTCTGATTTCTACAAAATCTGTTTTATATCATGACCTTCAAGCAGAGGTCAAAAATGTGTTAGGAATTTTTTTTGTCTCCAAACCCTATGTGTCATTCTTCACCACTTTTATTGTCCGTCCAACAGATCTCACTTGTAAATGAGTCTTAGAGGCTCAATGTGACTTATCTGTTTAAATAAAGGTTGAAATTGTTGATGTAAAAATCTAAGCAGCAGGGATAAAAACTCAATTTTATTTATGGCTGTAAAAGCCGCTCAAGTAAACAACTATAAAACTTATTCCTTCTAGTATTTATGCCAGAATTATGTTATTGGAAATCTTCACACCACTTGTAGTGGACTATACAGAGAGCTGTTCCTCAGATACATACATTTAATTTACTTCATGCACATTTTATGTACGCATCACCTGTTTACTGGTCTAAATCTGTACAGAATGGAATGTGTTTGTTAACTGATCCAGTCATCTCCTCAGACATTATGTACACAGGGTCCCAGTGACAGCCAACAATAAAATGTAAAGGTAAAACAGTAGCAGTTTCATTCCTCTCCTGTCCTTTTTCTGTATGACTCCACCTCACTGCAGGTCCAGGGACATAAATCTGGACTCAGCACCGAGCTGAGTTTAAGAGGACAGTTCACGAGGGAGGACCAGGTGGAGGGAAAGCCATGTCGACACCGTGGAAAGAAGAAGATGATGAGCTTAGAGCAGGAGGAGTTAAAGAACAGAAACCCAAACCACCCAAGCCCAGGTTCTCCTTCAATGAGATCAGGGTGCTGCTGGACGCTGTGAAGAGGAACAGATACGTCCTCCTTAGTGAGTGGAAGGACTCCATCATCTCTACTCTCCTTACTACTCCTTGTTGTAAATAAAATGATGAAAGATCTGATCCAGTCACAACTGGACAGCTATCTAAAGTCAGTCCATTTAACCAACATTCACATTGAGTTTCTTCTTCTTCTTTCAGGGAAGTTTAACCAGGGTGTGTCAGCAGAAGCAAAGAAACAGACGTGGACTGAGATCACAAATCAGGTCAATGATTTAGGAGAGAATCACAGAGAGGTTTGCAACTTAAGCTCCACAGATTCTTCTTGAGACATGACTTGTCTCCTGCGTCCACAGGAAACTTCATTACATCAGAACTGTTTTAATGATCAATATTTTGTTTTAAGGTGCGGCAGATCATGAAGAAATGGACCGACCTGAAATGTGATGGGAAACGTCGGATTGTGGCTTCGCGGGGCCCCAATGGCTGTAAACTGAGGAGAAAGAACCTGGGCCCCGTGGAGAGGATGGTCCACAAGATCCTGACGATGGGTCCTACAGGAGGTCAGGCAAAGCAAGAAATGCGTTTAGGAAAACCATCATCTGTGAATTCAGTGTAAAACAAAGGTTGTGATGAATTAACATAAGATAAAATCTGATTTATAGACAGTACGTACAATTGTGCAGAAATAGCATAACAAGTGTGTGTGTGTGTGTGTGTGTAAAAGCTGTTCTTCAGTCTGTTTAAGTGACCATGGAGGATTTTGTATCGCCTGCCTGATGGCAGTGATTCAAAGAGAAGATGGCATGAGTGTAGGGTCTTTGCAGATGCTGGTTGCTCTCCTGTGGTATCGTTGGTTGTAGATCGCCTCTAGCTTCAGGCGTTGGGTTCTCACTATCTTCTGACTAGCCAATGTGCATTAGAAACTACCTGCTGAAGTGCACTCCTGTCAGCCACAGTGCAGCTGTGGAGGTGCAGTGTAATAAAATGTACTTGATGGAGTGGCCGTAAAAGGTTTCCTGCATCTCTGGTGGCACTTCAGTCTTTTTCAAAGACATAAGTAAAAACAACCACTGCTGTGACTTCTCACCTTTGCAGTTGTCTATGTGAGTCTTCAGAGGTGTGTACTCCCAAGAAACCTGATGCTAGCTAGCCTCTCTGCTGATGAAGATTGGAGTGCTGTGCTCAGCCTGGCGTCTCCTAATTTTGATGACCAGCTCCTTGGTCTTCTATGTGTTCAGAGAGAAGTTGTTCTCAGAGTACTACATCTAGCCAGGTTCTGTACCTCTGATATGTAGGCTGACTCGGCGTTGTTGGTGACCAGTCCAGTTACAGTGGTGTCATCTGCAAACTTCACAACAGTTTTGGTGTCAAATGTGATGCAGTTGTTTGAATAGGGAGAACAGGGTGGGACTGAGTACACACCCCTGTGGTGTGCCAGTGTTCAGGGTGATGGGTGAGGATGTGTGGCAGCTGTTTCACCACCTGAGGACGTATATGCTCTTATTTCTCCAAATGAGTCTGATGATGCAAACCCAGACTAGCTGTTGTGCTTGAAGCAAAGTGACATGATGTTGGAGCGTAATCACATTAAATTAAGATAAAGACATGTCTGAACAGCTGTAAATCAGCTGATCGTCTGTTTGTTGTTTTTCAGATGAAGACAGTGATCCAGATCTGAGTCAGGATGAGGACTTTCCAAAGTCCTTCAACGACGGCATGGCTTCAACCTACTCTTACCTCAACCTTAACGAGAGCTCACAATCTTTCCAGGAAGGTTATCTCTTTGACCTTTCACCTCTGTCTTCTCCAGAAAAAGAACTTGGTGAGTGGATCCATCAGATCAGCCGATCAATTGTTTTTTATCAGGACTGGAATTATAGACATTTTATGTTGGTTTATTTCATCACTGACTTTGAATGTAATGCAGTAAGTAAGATTTAAACATATAGTAAAACTTATCAAAACAAGTTTGATGTTTATTTTAGGATCCATCTATCCATCCATCCATCCATCCATCCATCCATCCATCCATCCATCCATTATCTGTCACTTGTTCCTAAGCCAGGTCTCAGGGACAGCATCTTGAGCAGGGAGGTCCAGACATCTCTCTCCACAGTCGCCTCTTCCAGATCTTCTGGGAGGACTCCAAGGTGTTCCCAGGCCAACAGAGAGATGTAGTTTCTCCAGTGTGTCCTGGGTCTTCCCCAGGGTCTCCTCCCAGTCAGACATGTCTGAAACACCTCCCTAGGGAAGCGTCCAAGGGGTATCCTTACCAGATGTCTGAACCACCACAACTGGCTCTTGATGTTGAGGAGCAACGGCTCTGCTCTATCTCTCCCAGATAACTGGAATTTCTCACCCTGTCTTTATGGAAGAGTCCAGCTGCCCTGCGGAAAAAAACTCATTTCAACCGCCTGTATCCACCACCTCGTTCTTTTGGTCATTACCTAGAGTTCATGACCATAGGTGAGGGTAGGAACCTTGGCAGACTGGTAAACGGAGAGCTTCCCCATGCAGCTCAGCGCTCTCTTCAACCCAAAGGATTGTGGTCCTCTGGGTTAGGATCCCACAGATCGTGGGATCACACTTCTTAGCCTCCCTGGGAAAGTTCGCTCCTTGGTGTTGGAAGGCTCCAGTCGACTGTCGAACATCAAATTCAGGAGGAGCTGTGTGGCTTTTGTTCTGGTTGTGGAACACTTAGATCTCTCCAGTCTACATGTGTTTTGTGGACCTGGAGAAGGCTTAAGACTGTGTTCTTGGAGGCATTCTGTAGGGGGTGCTGTGGGAGTATGATGTGCCAGGGTTGCTTTTAATGGCTGTCCAGTCCCTGAATAAACAAAGCAGGAGCTGAGGTGCATTCTTGGCACAGAATGGAGCTTGTTCTTGGTCCAGGTTGGACTCTGCCAGTGCTGCCACTCGTCTCCTGCCCTGTTTGTGGTGTTCATGGACAGGATCTGAAGGTGCAGTTATGGAGGAGGGTGTCTGGTTTGGAAACCTCAGGGTCTCATCTTAACTTTATGTGAAGGTAGTTCTGTTGGCATCTGCAGGCCATGACCTTCACCGTGCACTGGGGATGTTCAAGGTTGTGTGTGAAGTGGTTGGGATGAGAGTCAGCTCCTCTAATTCAAGACCATGGTTCTCAAAAAGAAACAGGAGGAACGCCCCCTCCGGGTCAAAGGAAGTCTTTGCCTCTGGTGACATAATTCTGCTATCTGGGCATCTTGTTCAGGAGTGATAGTAGGATGGAGCGAAAGATGAATTGACAGATTGAGGCCTCGTCCTCAGTAATAATGGAGTTGTTCTGGTCAGTCATGGTGAAGAAAGAATTGAGTTGAAAGGAAAAGCCTCTGATTTACTGGTCCATCTATGTTCCAGCCCTCACCTCAGTGGTCATGAGGTTGGGATCATGACCTAAAGAATGAGGTTCCAGGTTCAAGTAGCTCAAATGAACTTCCTTTGTGTTAGAGAGAAGGTGAGAAGCTCCTTCATCCACGGAGGATTGAAGTTGGCTGCTGCTCCTCTGCATCAAAAGGTGTCAGATGTCAGACATCTGATGAGGATGCCTCCTGGACGCCCGCTTTGGAGGTTTTCCAGGCTTGTCCCACTGGGAAGAAGACCCGGGTACTCAGTACCTCAGTACTTTGTGGTCTCGCTCATTAGCGCTTTTTCAAAAAAAGATTGGACATGACACACAATTGGCCGATTGATGGATGATGGCATGAAATTTTTATTTAAAATTATTTAAAATTATTTAGCACACGCTGCACCTGTGTGCAGTAGAGGTGTGTTCTGGGCCGGGTTGGGCCAAAATGATGTGTTTGATGGGCCGGGCGGGGCGGTCTCTGGCTTTTGATGCAGTTTTATGAATCATACAGCACAAAGAAAACTAAATGCATAAATAAGAATTCACAATATGAAATTGTGTTAATCTGCTTGTAGAGGAGGAGGCAGTACGTTTATATGTTGAGGATGAGGAAAGAAAGAAAACAGTGCAGAAGTTAGTCAGGCTGTGGACAGAGACAGTAGCACTGCCCGCCCGCCCTGCTTTGCTCATCACACATCTGAGGATTTGCACTTGAGCCACAACAAGCGACGTAATGGAGCTGTAAAGTGTCAAACAAAAGCTCGAAACAGGAGAACTCACGCTACGAAGCTGGCACAGTGAAACCTGCTGACGTGCGTCAGTCGGGTGCACGCTCGGGTCCGACCGAACGGTTGAAGAGTTTAAAAAAAAAAAAAGTCTTAAGCTTCAGATGGACAACGGGATCAGCAGCTGCGCATGTCTGCTGATCGGCCGGTTGAAAAAAGTCACGTCAAGCTTCAGATGGATCAGATGGATCAGATGGATCAGCGGCCGCGCGCATCTCCGCACCTGCTGTCGCCTGCACTGAAGGAAGTAGCAGCATGTAGAAAAGCCGAGGCGAGCAGCACGTTCAATTAAATAGACTTGTTTTATACTTTTCCAAATAAAGTTGCTCTCTCTCTATATATATATACTGTACTAAAATTACTACTTACTATTATTCCTACTTCGCGGTGTATCACTTATGGCGGGGGTGGGGGGTGGACAGGGTACAGAAACTCCTGTGATAAATGAGGGACTACTGTACGTCCTCCCTGGCTTGGGAACATCTTGGGATCTCCCAGGAGGAGGTCTGAGTTTCTGTCCTGGACCTGTCGCCTCCTCAACCTGAGTACAGATAAGAGGTAGAAACTGGAGATGAGGATCATGTTCTGAGAGGAGGAGAAACTCCTAAAACTGATCGAAGCTGTGAGATGACATGTTAATATTAGTTTAAGTGAAACCACAGATACAGTTTAAGTAAAGTTTGTTTCCAACATTGTTCACTCAGGTCATCTGGACGGCTTCTTTTTTTGTGCTGAGACGTTCTTGTCCGTCATCCAACGTCATCCAACATCATCCAACAGAAACGTCTCAGCACAAAAAAAGAAACCGTCCAGATGACCTGAGTGAACATTGTTGGATTTTATATCTGGATTATTGAGCGTGGACTTGGATGTAAACGTTTGCTTGTTTGACGGCGAGGAGGAACGTTAAGAAAGTGCAGAACATTAAATAATCTCAGTGGTCGTCTCCTTTAAAGATCAACATGTTTAAAAACTGAGCTTTGATGAGTCTCTGATGATGATGATGATGTGTTGCAGGTGAGCCTCTTCACTCCTCCTCTGACTTTGACCTGGCTGATGATGGAGGTAAGAACATCTGGATCTGGCTTCAATCAAAAGATTTGTTCACATTACATTTAACTTCAAAATATTAAAAAGTTACATAAATTATAGTTGTTTGTTCATGTTTTCACTTTATATTTACAATTTAAAACACAAAATGTCTCACTGAGCAGGTTAGGAGCTCTTAACGTGGTGGAGTAGTAGCTGAGCATCCTCAACACTCTGCTGCGCATCGTGTTTTTCTAAAACGCTGCCATAAGTTTACAGTCAACAACGTCTGTTAGCAAAATATCTCATGAACCGAGTTTTATTGAACGTAATCACTGAATGTACGTCCACAGTGATGGACTCATTTCAAGATGGCTGCCACGGCTAATGGTCGGTATACAAGTAGTTACAAGTTACTGCAAATCACAGACGAGTTCACGTGAATGTGGTAGTAGCTGGGAGTCATTCTCTAAACATCCTCTGAGGGCCAACACGCTTCACCAGATGTGGCTGTGAAGATGGCTGTGGCGGCCATCTTGAATTGAAACTGTCCTGAAAGCATTTCTTGTGTTTTTAATGAATTTTAAATCTGTCTTCTGTTTCTCAGAACCAACGATGGACTTTGATGAAAACGACGACTCTGTCTTCCCCTCCCTCCCCCTCGCGGCCCCTCCTCCCTCCTCCACCTCCCTGGACCCGCTTCCTGACAACTCCCTGCTGAGGATGAAGCCCGTCCACACGTACTCCAGAACCAACCAGAACCACACGCAGTACTCCACCAGACCTACTCCTGGTCCCTCCTCCTCTGCTGAGCCTCCTCCTCCACAGATGCCCACTGTGACCCCCTCTCTCTCCCTTCCTCCTCCCTCCTCGACATCAGTGACAACCAACGGCTCTGCTTCTGCAGCCTCCTCAGCCTCCATCCCTCCTGCTCCTCCTCCTCCCTATCCTGCTCCTTCCTCCTCCAACCCATCGGACCCCCTCCCTTCTGGGTGGTCCCAGCGCAGGTCTCAGGAGCACGTGGTCCAGTTTGCCTCCCAGAGCCTGCAGCAGCAGCGGGCCAGCCGGATGCTCCTGACCTCGGTGTCCCGGTCTCTGGAGACCCTGGCTCAGTCCGTCCAGCTGCTGGTGGAGAGCCAGCAGGAGTTTGTCCAGGAGTCTCTGCTGCTGCAGAGGGAGACCGTGGACGTCCTGAGGGACTTCTCCAACACTACGCTCAGCATGCTGAGGGACAAAACCATCAGTGGACAGCTGCAGACACGTCCTCCTCCTCCTCCTCCCCCTCCTCTTCATCATCATCATCATCCCATGGCCCGGTTCTGAAACTGATCAGGAGCAGGACCGCGAGACAAACAGACACGTCCCTGTTTTCAGCCTTTTGTTACAGAAAACATCACAGAGAAAACCTGAAACTGACAAAAAGAAAATGTTAAATGTTCTGTGACCACGTTCTGATCCAGACACCCAGAGATCTTCACAACCATCTGCGCCTCGTTCATACATCTCTACGAGATCAGACTAATCAGAGCTTCATCACATTCAGACACCGATGGGACACACATCAGAGGCAATGAGGGGTTCACTGTCTTGCCCAGGGACACTTCAGCCTGTGACTGCTGGTGGAATCGAACCCTCAACTCTTCCACTGGAGGACCACTGCTCCAACCACTCAGCCACAGCTGCCCCCCAAAAAATCAACCCATAAGAATCAGAATAAGTTTTATTATTGTACCAAAATACAGTGTTCGTGCAGTCGTCTGAAAGATGGTGGCGTGCACGTAGCTGCCGTGCAGTCGTCTGAAAGATGGTGGCGTGCACGTAGCTGCTGCTCCTGAGAGCGCGGCCCCGTGTCCTTTTCCACAGATGTCCAGCAGGATTAAGATCTGGGCTCTGAGCAGCGCTTCAGAACAAGACCAGTTTCATGAGCCTGTTTCTTCAGTGACTTTGTGAGTTCTTCTTTGATGAAACATCAGTTGTCCACATCTGTAAACGACAACGTGCTCGTCTTCGCCAGCCTCTGGTGCTTCTTCTGAAAACTGTGGAGACGTGAGCTCACCTGGATCCAGACCCTCGTCTCTCTTGTAGCCTTCGGCTGCAGAGCTCCATCGGACCAGGCGTCGGCTGATGTCTGGAGACGCGACAGGAAGCGAGGACCGTCTGCGTTCTCGTAACTGATCCTCGAAGCCGACCCGAGCGGCAGGGAGGCAGCAGAGCAGCAAACCTCCGTCCTCACACGGAAGCTGCAGGAAAAGAAACTCCTGAAACAGGTTGGATTCAGATTAAAACGTTTGCTGTAATCCTCCAGCTGCTAATCTGAATCAGTTTTACAACCAGGACAAACAGATGATCTGATTCTGCTGCGTTTCAGAGTTCATATTTAATTCTTCGTCTGGCGTCACTGATTCAACCAGAACAGATGGGAGGATTGTTTTATGGTTTTAATTCACTCGTGGTTAAAGTCTCATTTTGTTTCCTGCGGCCAAACGTCACTGTTGGTTGTTAAACGGAAGCAGAGCTGAGAGTTGAATGAAGTCCAGGGTGGAACACGTTCATCCAGCCGACGTCCTCACGTCAGGAGTTCTGCTCCGGTTTCATTGCGTTCTTTTCTGACGCTGCGGGGAGTTCGTGTTCCTCCACATCCATCTGTCAGAAGTTCATCCTGCTGTGGGAAACGCTCGACACTTCAGCAAACCGCTCCACGTCCAACTGGTTCTGCTGGGATTTCAGTCTGGATGTTGGTGATTGGAGGAGCTGAACTTCTGCTGAAATGACTTTTTGTTTGTGTCTGAAATAAAACTGGCTCTGCAGGGACACTTGCCTAAACATTACCACCTAAAGACACGTGATAATGTATTTGTTTTGTTAGCAAAATATCTTGTGAACCAGTGGACGGGTCTGAAAGAAACAAGTCATCCCTGGACAAACATGGACGTGACTGACGTTCAGAGCAGGGCCGGTTCTAGAACCGGACCTTTAGGGGTGCTTAGCCCCCAGTGCTGACAGTGGCTCTCGGCCTGAACAGCAGAGTCCGGTGGCGGCAGAAGCTTTTGTAGTGTGTGTGTGTGGAGGGGGGTCTGGGGATCCTCCCCCAGAAATTTTTGAATAAAGTAGATGCCATTTCCTGCATCCTGGTATATTTTACATAACATCATTTAATTACATACACACACACATACATATATACGGTGCCGTTTGTGTTTATGTATTTTTTGAGGGTACCGTGTTAGCTAACTGCTTGGAAATACAGTACTGTACATGTTTAAGGTACAGAATA
>JAVCKU010000070.1:497811-508667 GCA_032273985.1 Hypsolebias coamazonicus
AAAAAAAGAAAAAAAAAAGACCTGAACCAGTCAAATGGTCCAGTAAGTCGATGGGTGAGAAGCAGCTAAGCCCAGAGTCCTTGTACTCCAGGCAGGTGCAGAGGTTCTCCACATCCAGATGTGTCTCATCGTGCCAGTTCAGGCTCCTCCAATCGGGACACAGATATTTGATTCCCAGATGTAAAATTAAGTGGTACAAAACCAGTTTTGTTCCTGTAAGCTTCCAAAATACAACTTAGCATAGCACCAGGCCAGTTTTAATCATATTTATTTTAATACTTATTGTATGACTGTGTAAAGTTTCCAGTCTGGCAAGAAAGTTGACTCACCTCACTGTAACCAAAACTACCTAAGGGTATAAATAAAGTTGATTGATTGATTGATTGAGACACGTTATTTGTCGGTTAGCAAAATATCTCATGAATCACTGGACAGACATTAATGGACCAATCAGATGAGTGACCTTTGGAACCAGCTCACCTTGGAAAAAAGAAATGAGAAATATTCTGATTTTTAGAACTGGTTTTAGAAGTTGGCGTAGCTGACAGTCATTATTGACAATTTATCAATAAGCTGAGTGTGATATCTTGAATTATGTTACTTTCATATTTGCATTATGTGATCCAATCAGAAGGTCAAAGATCAACAACCATCAGAGACTAGAGGTGAAAACGATGGACATTTTAGTAACAACATCATCCTGACTGTAAATTATAACTTGCTGTATAAAAAAAGACCCCACTGATGTTAAAGTGTGAGCGACGGATAAGAACACGGTCCTGGAACCAAACCTAGGACTGTTCTGGGACCAGACTGAACTTTGTCACATTCCCATCAAGAAGACAGAAAAGTTAAATCAATCAAATCAATCAATCAATATACTTTAAGATAAATTTCATAACATTGTTTTGTAACTTTTACCTGGCAACTCAATACATGACACTCTTGTTTTTATTTGTTCTAATGAAACCAACAGAACTTTAGACAAACCAACAAAGTCCAGTCAGGCCAGCTGGATGGTTTCTTTCTTTTTGTTGAGATGTTTCGCCCTTCATCCAAAGGACTTCATTAGTCCAAGGAGCCACCACAAACTGAGGCCCACAAGCAGCACACCCACAGTGGATCAACCAGTTTGATGTGATCAGATGTTTTCTGGGGCCTGCCCTCTCCCCTGTCGATTCCTCTGAGGCAGCCATGGCCAAAGTGTTTTAAAACATCAAAGTTCAGTCAGGATATCAGGATGGTTTCTATTTCTGTTGAGACGTTTCATCCGTCATCCAAAGGACTTCATCAGTCCAAGGAGCCATAGCCAAAGCTGCTCCATCAAACCAGTTTAATGGAGCAGCTTTGGCTATGGAATCCTACAGGTTAACATAATTTTACCACAAATATATAAAATTGGATCATTTTCCTCAATAAATAAATGACCAACTATGACATTTTTATCTGATTTGTTTAACTAGGTTCTCTTTATCTACTTTTAGGACTTGTGTGAAAATCTGAAGATGTTTTAGGTCATATTGATCCAGAAATATAGAACATTATAAAAAAAATTACAAACTTTCATGACTACTGTTATGAACTTGGTACTTCCTGAAGAAGTTCTCGGTGTTGCAGCACAAATCACTGCATTTGACTTGTAGCTCTCAGGCGTGTCTATCATCTAACAGAGTAAAAATGTCCAGCAGAGCCAGAGAATGGGTAAAAACAGACAAGCTTGACGTTCAATAAGAGGAAGCAGAAATTATTTAAATATGCTGAATGAAAAAAAAAAAAAACATTACAGTATTAAAACATTTAACCTGATGGAGTAGAACTGTTTGGTGAGAATGAAATGAAAAGTTCTTTCAGACGTTGTTTACCGAGCGAGGAGCCCTGATGGACCGACGGCTCGTGCTTCCTCTCAGTCGTAAACATCGAGGAGCGACACTCGGACGAGTCGGCATTATCATGAAAATGAGGCATTTGCATCGCCGCAGGAAAACATGGGCCACAATAACAACACCTGAAATAATAATAATCAGCAAGTAATAATAAGAATGTCTGCTTCACTGTGGGGACGGATTAAACATGGACTCTGTTATTAGCAGAAAATAATAAATATGAACGTCCTGGCTGGTTTCCTTACTCTCATGTTCTTTTTTAATTCAGCTGCAAAATGCACTAATTAAATCCATCCAATTAATTTGGTGAGCAGATATGCATTTTTCTATTTTATTTATTCACCTTTCAGGCAGATGTTGAAAATTATTAATATTATTTTTAATTTATTTACAGTCTGAATAAAATAAATAAATTACTCAAGCTGGCACATATTTAAAATCCATAATCTGGGGAAAGAAGTCCCGAAGAAGTAGAAATCTGTTAAAATCACACCACCGTGCACGCTAAAGTTTCAAACATTTAGTGCATGTACTGAGTATGACTCGCGGCTACTACCACACCCTTCTGAGCTTCACAACATCAGTTAAATGTGCTTGTTTTGCATCAAGCAGACTCCAGATGTTAATCCTCTAATAACTACTTTATGACAGTTGTAAGTACATTTTGTGTAGAAGTTAAATAGATATTTTGCTAACAAACTGTCAGGGAATTTTGGTCAAAGTTTATGGATTTTTTTTTTTTTTAATGGGTGATAATGTTTACTGCCCATGAACCATGTGTTTGAGAGAGTTTGTTTCTCTCTCAGAGTGAAAGCTGCATGTGCAGCTGGGGGGTCGAGGTCATCAGTGTCTGCCTGTGAGAGCTGATAAGTTTATAAAAATAAGTCTCACACGCTGCTCATGGCAGAGTCTCCTGACGGGGCTCCATGATGTAGAACTTCTGAACATCTGTGCAACATGTGGTGAAAGTCCGTCCTTGCAAGAAAACCAGTTAAAAATCTTCTCGTGCCCTCGAGCGCGGCTTCTTGGAGTCAGTGAGATGAACGGAGGAGATTTGTATCCAACACAAACACTTGTCTGTATGAAGCTGGAGGTAACTGTTAAACCACAAAGCAAAAGTTTTATGATCTGTCTCCTAAACTCACATAGAAAACTTTATCCTGCAAACACATAACTTGTAAAATGGAAAATTCCTGCACATATTTACTGTTTTATTGTTCTGTGCAAAAGTTTTAAACAGCCTTTAATTTCTATTAACACATTTTTCATATCAAGACTTTCATTTATGATGAATGATTTATGATTCTATATCACATAAAATAAAACAACCGTGGGTTTGGTTTTCTGTGGGACTGCGCACGGCACACTGCACACCCTGCCTCCAATAAAGAGTTATTTAAAAGAATCAACAGTAGTTTCACATTTTGCTTCAGCCGATCATGAGAACGTCTACAGTGTTAAAGTTCTGCAGGGATCCATACGCTGCTGGAACACCAGAAGACTCTGAAAGGAATAAAACCTCTTCAGGATGAATGTGCAGTCCGTGTCTACAGAGAGACAACAGTCTCAGGACCGGGCTCTGGTGGGAGCGCACAGCGATTGGAAGTAATGAGAAAAATAAATTAGCCCTTGGAGGAGAGGTTCGGGTGTTCTCATCAATATTCACACAACACGCTGCACTTATTAATTTACTGCACCAACAAGGTGGACTGTTACTGAGGAGGGGCCTCAGGGTTAGTTTCAGATCTTCTGCTGTCTTCTGTATGTTGTGTGTGTGTGTGTGTTACTTCAGAAACCTGTTTCAGATGATTAAATCCAAATGTTTAACTCAACCTTGATTACTCCACAAGTCACTGAATATGAACAACCTGATAAAATTACAGTGAATAAAAGAAATGAGCTTTTCTTCAATGAATGCATATCACCCACCACCTTTCACGACAGACGATGTTCACACTGCAGGTCCAAATATGATGTTTTGCTCCGATCAGATGTTTCTGTGTGGTCTTTCATGTCATCTTTAACACGTGACCTCCATCAGACTCCAGCGTGGACCGTTGACGGTCCTGAGACTGCGACATCACTCGCAGCACGCCGTGTTTCAGGAAGTATGGATGTTAGCATGTGAGATTCAGGAGAACCATCGGATCAGGATTGTGTTGTTGGAGCGCGAGTGACGCAGTGTAGGTAAAAACAAAAGTGTTGATCCCATCACGTTCATGTCGATACTGTCAGACACGAACGTTAGCATCAGGTGCTGCTGTAGATTCACTGTCATCCAGGACATGGACATTAAAAGAACGGAAAAAGACGTGCACGTTAGGGTGATTGGTAACTCTAAAGTGTCTGAATCCCTCGCTGTGACTGAGAGTGAACGGTTGTTTGTCTCGTTTGTCTCTATGTGTCCCTGTGATGGACTGCAGGCTGTCCTCCTCCTCTCACACAGTGACTGCTGGACATGGACACCAGTGACCCCCGTGACTCAAAAAGGAAGAAGCAGATAAAGATGATGGATGGATGGATGGATGGATGGATGGATGGATGGATGGATGGATGGATGGACGAACGGAGTTCCCAGATTTAAGCTGGTTAGTGTCATTAATATTAAAGCATGGATGGATGGATGGATGGATGGATGGATGGATGGATGGCTCACCCCTCACTGAGGTAAAGTCAGATGATGAGACTTTCTATTCTCTGGGCATAAATTCAGTCTTAGACGTTCTAATAATATAATAATATTAATATATTATTATTATTATTATTATTATTATAGATGTTCTGTGCTGTGAATCAGATGGTGGAGTTGTGAATTCTTTGATCTTGTAAAATAAAATGGTAAAGAATTTCTGCTTTGAGCAAGTGTAGGTAGTTTTTTTTTGTTAAGCTTTGTTTAAAACACTTTGAGACTGTAAAATGTAAAGTGCAGTGCAAATTGAATAAATTAACGAAAAAAAAAAACCTACATGTAAAACTCTGAGCTTAGTATCTCTAACGCGCAAGTTTCAACTTCAAATACGAATTATCATGTTTCCTCCTCTCAGCTGATTGGTTGATGTCCTGTCAATCACAAATTTAACGATCCAATCAGAGAACAGAGGTGCTTGGCTGTCGGGGGGTGGAGCTTAAGTGAGCTGCAGGTCCTGGTAGAGTAATTCATTTTGAAGATGGAGGACGGTGCCAGTTGTTCTGCTCAGGTAGGAATTCACGGTTCAGATAAAAACATGCAGAGTGAACAAACTACACAACTGGAGTTTGTTCTTTACTGTTCAGACTGCAGTCCATTTGAAGACCACACGACATGTATCAGATTCAGAACCACACGTGAAAGGACCGGGTCAGGTTTGAAAAAAAGTCAGATCTGTTATGTTCAGATGGTCGTGATAAAATCGGAGATGGTTTCGTATCGGACCGGGTGGACGTAGCCCAAGTCTCACATTTAGAGCATCATGTGTCGAGAGAAGACAGCGTTTTAGAAGTTTTGGTCAAAACTCACTCCAAGCTCAATCTCACAAGTTTTTATAAGATGTGCTGGCTTTCAGAGGATGTGATGGGGATTACTCTCAGCCATCACCACACCACAGTTTAGCTCATTATGTCTCATTACGTATAAAATTCACCCAGATGCTGCTATTTTGAGGTTTAATGAGGCATTTTAGCTGTGGCAACCATTTTTAATTGGGTTGACTTCAAATGTTAACCAGTTGTAGATGATTACATTCTGAGTGTTTCATTAAAACATGTCCACTGGCTCATGAGATATTTCCTTAAAGGTGCAGACGAACACACAGACAGAAGTAAAGACATAATTGCCTTTCTGTCCGGGGGAAGTGGGAAATTAAAAAAAAAAAAGTTATCTTACAATAAAAGAACATAATAATAATAATAATAATGTCACACAATGTCATCACTTTATGTTTCCATACAATGGCAAAATTAAGTCTCTGCATTTAACCCATCCACCACCAGGTGGTGCAGTGTGAAGCTATTGAAAGCATCCGGGGGGCATTTTGGGGATGAGGTGTGCTGCCCAGAGACACCACGTGGTATGCAGTGATCAGGGATCGAATCTAGGACGTTCGGGTCCGAGCCGGCTGCCCTGCCTCTACACCATCTCTGAGCCTGTTGTGATAAACAATAAATCAATTAATCGCATGATGAATGAAAATTATCAACCTCATTTTAATTTATCAGCTTTATCGTTTCCTCATGTCTCTCTTTCTACTGAAGACACTGGATGACAAAAGGTTCAACTCTGGTGTTCTTCACTGACCCCTCCCTCTCTCTTTTCTCTTGAAAATCAGTTTTAACTGTCCCAAAATCACCAAAATCACGTTTTTGGATCGTTAAAAGCAGCTAAGCTGAGAAGCTAAGCTACGAGCTAAGCTAACAGGCTGACCTCGGGAAAAAATGTCTTGTCAAAGCTCCCAAATTCACAGTTGAAACTCGTGCCTTTGTCTAAAAAGTTGTTTTTCTCCGGATAAAGAAACTGAGAACTTGTTTACAGATTTTTTAAAAATAATTTTGCTTTGAAGCTTTGTGTGACGAATGCTATGCTAAAGAGCTCAAACCACAAAGAGCGTCCGCCATTTTGAGAACCAAAGAGAGACAGCCCATGTCACGTCAAGGGGCATCCCTCCATCTATCTTAAAGAGACACACTGCCTGCTCCCTCACTATCCATCCTTCAGTTCAAACAGTCTTATGCTGCCATCCAGTGGTAAAACATGGTACTACATGTAAAACAAATCAACATTTCTTTTTAAATTTGACAATAATTTCTAATTATTGTTAAATTTCAAACAATATTAGTTCTGGACAACAGAAGGTTTATTTACTGACAGATGTGTGGAGACGACGACACAAAACCTCCACCTTCAGCGGGCGTGTAAAAATGTTCAAACCATCACACATCAGATCTTGATGTCTCCCCTCCCCCAGCGCTTTGCTCTTCTTAATGTTGACGGGAAATATTTAACAGCTTTGTTTCATCCTGGTGAAACTATAATCTGTTAACAAAGTAAACCACCTGGCTGCTCTCCTTTAAAATTTCCCAGCATGCCAAGGGTACACTGGACGCAGGAAGACATCATTTCACTGCAATTTCCTCTGCTGCTCGAGTCCAGATGGAGGCAGAGCCCAAATCAAATACCAACAATCCCCTGGGTGAGGAGAGGGCCCTGGCACTGATTCGATGCAGTTATGTCAATAAAACAGGAAGCAGGAAAAGACATCTGCTCACCAAGCGGAGGAATATGAAGTAGTTTTAAAAATCTGACGCTGGACTTAAAACCCCATCAAACACATATCAGTAAACAGCAGAGCCACCAGTCAAAGCCACAACATCAACTTTAAATCAACATATTCCCACAAAGACGTGGCCAGAGGACACAAGAACGAGAGCAGAGATAAAAGAAAATGAGACGCAGAAAATAATCGAATCAAATTCAGACAGACATACCAGAGGGGCTGGAGAGGGACACGAACAGGAGGGAGAACAACACCAAGGTCAACCTCTACCTATTCCTGTATTTATGGGTTTGGCAGCAAAGAAGACGACAATGAAACAGAGCTTCATTTCAGAAAACACACACAGGAATGTGTTCGAGGAGAGAAAGGAAGGAGATAAAAACGTGACAAAATGTAGAAAACAGGGAAGAGAAAAGAACAAGGACTTCTTTTATGTTTCATGATCAGCAGAGCAGCTGAATTCAAGTTCAAAACTTATTTAATAAGACGACACAAACAGGAAACAAACTGGGATTGATGCCCTAAATGAAGATTCAAAAATACTTCTCTGAGCTAAAAATGATTTTATACGACATGTACATATCTGATGAATACATGGACGTCACAACAATTATATGTGAAAGGGACATGTCCACCCCCCGCATTTACAAACATTCATTCAGAACCCCCACTGAAGGGGAAGTTATGTAAAGGCCATGGATGTTTTCACTTACTAATGTTAAGTTGATATAGACCATGTGTGTGAAGTCCAGACAGTTTCTGTCTACTCAGAGAGGAGCCTGATGAACTCTGATACCTTCAACCACTGTGAGCTGTGGAGCAGAGTCGTGTCTTGACCTTGACTCCATCAGATAACGAGTATTTACTAACTCTGTGTCCGTGGGCAGACCTTGTGATCAGGGCTTCGTATAACATCTTGCATGCCTTTTTCAATGCCGCACCCGCTTGCAAGGATTAAACTTGGGTTGAAAAGATATTCTCGCATTTCTCTGTGTGGCTTATTTGATTAATGAGTTGATGATAGGAGAATTAAATTATCCACCCCCACCCCCCATTTACCATGAAATAATAGTTCACCCAGCGCTGTTTCTATTGCTTCGTGAACGAATCTATTCCACTTGATTACCGTAATTTTCGGACTATAAGTCGCATCTTTTTGCATAAATTGGCAAGTCCTGCGACTTATAGTCCGGAGCGACTAATTTATTTTTCCCTCCCTCACATTTATAACCCAATCTTTGGCTGAGATTTGACAATTACATTTATTCTGACGTGAAAAATATTGAACCCTACCATTTTCAGCCACTAGGGGGCCCTCAACCAATATGGCAACCCAAGTGTCTCATTAACAGGTAAAAGTGGCTATTAATGAGACATGTGTCTTGCCATACCAAGCCACCTTCGTCTCGTTCTGGAACTCCAGGAGCAAACGTCAAATCAGCTTCATTTTGCAGCGCTGCCCGGGTGAAATGCAGCTGATTTGACCATTAACGTGCATTTATCCAGGAAAAGTTTAGCTGAGACACACTAAAGTCGTGCAACCAAATAAAAATGTTTTTAAGTGGTTAGCTTGTTAAATTTCAAAGAAATGCACAGCGAGTGGTCGTCCCTCTGCGCACTCCCGCAGCCCAGAATCGGCTTTTGAAATGCAGCTGATTTGACCGTCAAGTGACACATTTGTTTTTTTTTTTTTTTTTCAACTTTATTAGACATAATTGGACTGATGCAACTTATGATGCAACTTATACAGGTAGTGCAACGTTTAAGGTGGCAAGTAAGGTAATAGAATACTCAAACCACCAAAAATCCACTCCAGCTTTAATTGGTTACCTACAACAACTCACCACATGGCATGCAGTGCTTCCCCGAGGTCATCTGCATTGGCAGGGCACTCACGGGGGGAGGAGGGGGAGACACCTCTGTTTTTACACACTACCTTAGCACCATGTTAATGCTGCCTGATAAAAGTGTTAACTTACTATTAATATCTATGAACATTTCTGTTTGGTGTCCTGAGATGACTTCTGTTGTGACTTGGCACTATAGAAATAAACTGAATTGTTAAAATGAACAATTTGTTGACAAGTGTTGAAATGAATTGTCTGTTGTTGATGGGGGTAGTGGGGTTAGGATGTGAGAGAAGTGGAGTGCTACATCTGTATCATTTTAGCTAACATGTCTGTATTGACACCGCTAGCTTAGCTACAGTACGTAGCTGTGTTACCACCATTAACTATGTTAGTTCTGGCAGTTTTCGACATGGGGGTGAGCAGAGCATGCTATGTTCACACAGGGAGAGCTGTTGGTCAGGCCACTTCTTGTTGCTCTCTAAAACAGTTATTGAGTCAAGTGTTTACTTATGTAGGGAAACGTAGATGTTTAACAACCCGGTAAAATACACCAGGATTCAGGAAATGGCATCTAGTTTATTCACAATTTTATGGGGTAGGACCCCCAGACCCCTTGACTAGCCCCCACCCCCCACCCCACCCCTCCACACACAGACACATTACATATACTGTACTTCTGGTGCGAGTGGATAAATACCTGATCAGTAGTACCAGGTAAGCAAACTGTTACAAACTGGGTCCTTCCAATGAACCTGAGATGGCATGTTAGATTAGTTTAGGTTAAAATGGTACAGAAATTATTTATCAAAGTTTAAAGGTTTTTGCTTCCTCCACAAGCTCTACGACTTCAAAGAATCCCTTCCTTTTGTCGGTTCCTAATTACAATCACAAATCAATACAACAAAAGAACAAAGCCTGAAAATAAAAGCCCCTTTTCGCCCCACACCTGAGCAGATAATTAAAGCTGTCGGAAGTCAGAAAAAGCAAGTCTTGGATTTGTGCAGGAGAGAAGTTGCAGGTCTCGGTCAGTCCGATCGTTACACATTAACATTCATGCTCCTGGATCGCATTGATGAGTGGACAGGAACTAATTAAAAAATAACCAGGTACTAGTATTGATAAAAAAAAAAAGTCTAATCCTGAGTTAAAACTCAAAGAAGAGAATTTTGAAGCAGCTAAAACACAATAAGTAAATATTTCCATTGACTGGTTAAAAAAAAAAAAAAGACTTGTTTATTCTCAATATTTTCAATTAATCTATTTTCCTTATCCAGCCATGACGGCCCTCACATGAGGTGCAAGTCCAGGATCAACCACTGAATGAGGCCTCTGGGTGAAGTTTTAGGCCTGACACAGCAGATCAAATCATTTTTCACAACATCTGTCTGCTGCTGGAGCTGGCAGCTCATCATTCTGAGTCCACCCACACATCAGGAACGTCCTCAGATAAACTGAGCCGTAACGAGACTTCAGTCCTCTAAATGTCTCCACCTGTCTTTTTGGATGAACCTTTATGTCTCTGTAGACCTGTCACGATAGCAAATTTTACTCTGTCTCCAAAATTATTGCGATAAACTAAATTTGACCAATAATTAGTAATTATTGTCAAATTTTAAAAGAAATGCTGGTTAATTTATTTGGTGTGTAGTACTTTTTTACCACCAGATGACAGTATAAGACTGTTTGAGCTGAAGGATGGATAGTGAGGGAGCGAGTAGCGTGTCTCTAAGAAAAATGGGAGGGAGGCCCCTTGACGTGACATGGACTGTCTCTCTCCAGTTCTCAAAATGGCGGACGCTCAGTGTGGTTTGAGCTCTTTAGCATTTTTCACACAAAGCTTTTAATAAAAAAAATCAGTAAACAAGTTCTCAGCT